>VZTA01005588.1:3409-23117 GCA_013398855.1 Mohoua ochrocephala | reverse complement strand
AGGAGCAGGCGGCTCCTGGAGGTCACCAGCACCAGAGATTCCCCGATGGGGATAGGGAGCAGAGCCCCTCCCGTGCCCCAGCAGCGTGTCCAGAGAGTGTTGGAGGAGCTGGACAGAAACGGGCTGGGGCAGGAAGGTCCATTGTGGCCACTGAGGGAGCGAGGGAGAAGAGCTGGCCTCAAGGGACAACCTGAACCTCCTCCCCTTGGTCCCATTTGAATTGGAGCCTCCATGGCCCCTCTGAAATGAAAACCAGGATGCTGAGGAAGGCCTTGCCTGGTTTCTTCTGCCCTTTTGCTCATTCCTGCAGGACTGGGGGAGTGGGAGCTGTGGGAGAGGGAAGGATACGATTGTGGGATCTTGGCTAGAGGGTGGGATATGGCTGAAGAACTGGTGGAGAGGGAGGAATGTGGTTGTTGAAAGTGGAAGAGAGGGGCCATTCCTGGTTGCTTCTGTGCTGCTTTGCTTATTCCTGTGGGGATGCAGCCCAGAAAGAGAAAAGGAAAAGGAGAGTCCCCTGGAACTCTCAGCAGATTCCGAAGGGAGCAGTGTCTGCTCTTCCTGAGGGCCAGGGCGAGGACAGAGACTGAGATGGAGTTTGGAGCAGACCTTCCTCTCCTCTCCCGGCCCAGCTCTGCGGTCCTGGGGAGGCTCTCTGGGCTGGAGGAGGCAGCCCCGGCACAGCCACCGGCTGAAGGGCACTGCCTGGGGGAGAAGTGGCCCCAGCCAGGACAGACCTATTGAGGGGGGTCTCCTGAAGAAGCCCAGAGCCCTTCCCCACTCTGGGGCATCCCCAGGAGCTATGTGGTGGCTGTGCATCCCATAGGGTGCCAGACCCTCATGGCCACCCTGCTCCATCCCCTTCCACAACCCAGGTGGCTGCAGAGCTCCTGGCATCGGGGCTGAGCTTCTGCCCACCCCTCCCTGCTGCTTTGGCAGGCCTCGTTTCCCAGGAATAGCCCCCACACAGCGGTGTCAAGAGTGTTGGGGGCTGTGCCTGCCCCATCCAGGGCAGCCGAGCACGGGGTGAGGCTGCTCAGGGTGACCACGGCCTCACGGTGCCTTCTGCCCTGGAGACGGATGGAAATCTCGTGGAGGTGCAGGTGGGAAAGCGCTGGCAAGCAGGAGGTGGCTCTTTGGTGCTTCCCAGCAGCTCCCCCTGAGCAGCACCCTCCTGCTGGAGGCCCCAGGCTGTCTGTAACAGATCCCCTGGAAGGAGGCATCCTTCATGGGGACTGCTCAGCGACAGGGGGCCAAAGGATGTGTTTGGGGCATGGGGGAAAGAGGCAGAAGGGACATGTCAGGGCATTGGAATGCCTTTTCTCCCTGAGGAGAGGGGCATGGTCCCTGCTCTGCAGCGAGGTTCCTCCTTGGGGACACAGGACAGCCTGTGGCACCCACAGTGCTGCCAAGGCAGCACCACGATGGCTTCTGGGAGCATCGAGCTCTGGCCGGAGAGGGGTCATGGGTGGGAGAGACTTGGAGTGAGAGGCTTGGAGTGAGAGGCTGATCCCAGTGGAGGCTCTGCAGCGCTGGCAGGAGGTTTGCTGCTCTTTGGCAGGAAAAGCATCCTGGATCACAAACATCAGTGTGGCTGCATGTGACCTGGGGCATGGGACATGTGTGCAGGCACAGCCCCCGGAGCACAGCCAGGCTCCTCTGTGCTCCCACTTCCATCCTCCTGCCGCTGCAAATGGATGTTCACTTGCTGGGAATTGCTCTCAGCCCTGCTGCTTTTTAGCTGGGCTTTTAGGAGGAGCAGTGGGAACCACCCCAGTGCTGGCTCCAGGCGAGTCCCACCGGGCCATGGTGGTTTTGGCGTGTGCAAAAATGAAATAAAAGCCCCGGTCTCAGGGGAGCCAGCCAGCCGAGAGCGGATGAGCGCTCCCATTAATGTGTCATTAATGTGCAGCTCTGGCGTCGGCTCTTTTGGCAGCGCAGAGGTAATTACAACCCAACTGCAAAGCGTTGCACATGGATTTATTTACTGCCTCATTAGTGGCATCTGCTCTCCCAGCGAAGTGGCTCAGCTGTTTGCTCCGGTTCAGGGAAACCAGCGGAGCTCATGGCGTGGATGGTCCGTGCTAACTCGCTCCCCTGGGCTGGAGAGCGGGCTAAGGGAGGGGAGCGCACGGCTGCGGTCGCATTTTGACCCTTCTTGTTGGTTTGGTGCCTCTCCTCCGCACCTGAGCCCAACACAGTGTGAAGGGGGCACAGAGCTTCACCCCAAACCTGAAGGACGTGGCTGTGTTTGAGATCCAGCAGCACTTCTCTTCCCAGCTGTCTCCCAGCACTGCCCCACGATGTTTTACCATCAGAAAATCATGGAATCATCGAATCATGGAATCATCAAGACTGGAAAAGCCCTCTAAGATCATCAAGTCCAACCATCAACCCAGCACCTCCACTGTGTTCACCACTAAACCATGTCCTCAAGTGCCACATCCACACGTTTTTTGAACACTTCCAGGGATGGTGACTCCACCACTGCCCTGAGGAGCTCATTCAGATGCTTGACGAGCCTTTCAGTGAAGAATTTTTCCCTAATATCCAGTTTAAACCTCCCCTGGCGGAGCCTGAGGCCATTTCCTCTTGTCCTGCCCCTTGTTCCCTGGGAGCAGAGCCTGACCTCTCCCCGGCTGCACCCTCCTGCCAGGGAGTTGTGGACAGCAAGAAGGTCCTCCCTGAGCCTCCTTTTCTCCAGGCCAAGCCCCCCACCTCCCTCAGCCATTCCTTGTAAGGCTCGTGCTCCAGCCCCTTCACGTCTCTGTTCCCTTCTCTGGACACCACTGGGATGACTGGGATGACTGGGCCTGGTGCTGCAGGACCCTCGGCTCGCTCAGAGCCGCAGTTGCCAGCCCGGGCTCCCCAGCGTGCTGCTGCTGCTGCTGCTGCTGCTGAGCCACAGCGGCCAAATCACTGCTGCAGCATCCCTTCCTTGGCTGCTGTCCTGGCCCGGCTTTGCTGCTTAGCACATTTCCCAAGGAAAGTGGATGCTGGGTTTGTTAACTGAGCATTGTGGCCAACGCGAGTTAAGCGGCTGCAAACCCGCTGGAGAAGGAAGCCGGTTCATTTAGGGCACAGAGCACAACGGGAGCAGGAGAGCGCCTGGAATGGGGAGCTGGGAAGCACCATCCCAAAGGCTCTTGCTGTCCGTGGTGGGACATGAATAAAATAAAAATTCATCAATGAAAAGTTCCTCAATTAAAATTCACATGTGGCCCCTGCCGACCAAGGTGCGAGGTTGGGATGCAAAGCATGGAGTTACAAGTGTAAACATTTGTTCGTGGGCAGGAGATGTCCCAGCCAAATCAGGGCACCCAGATGTGGTTTTTATGAGGTTCTTACATCCAGCAAGCACTCAGGTACAACACAACTTGACTGAGCACTGGCACCCACACTACCAAATCTTCAGTCCCAGTAAAACTTGGCAACACCGCTCTGTTTCTGCTTGTCCATCGATCCAGGTGTCCTTGAGTCCCTCTGGCTGCAGTGACTGACCTGTGACACCAGACGAGGCCGGGAGGGTCTCAGAGCCTAGGATGCGGTGGTACCTTGGTCAGCCCAGCGATGAAGCTGTTCTTTATCCCTCAGGGACTGCTCTAAGCCTCCCAAAAACAAAGTCCTTCTCTCCAGGGCCAGGCTGTTTGTTTTATTTCAGCACGAACAATACCAAAGTCTGCAATAAAACTCCACTGATTCTTTACATCACAGTGTTTAATTAATACATATATAGTATATATATACATAAAGTCAATATAATTTTCTAATAGAAGGGATTCTTGACAGTCAGGGAAGGGATTTTTTCATCACATTTGCCGAGCCTGCCAGGCACCTGGGCCTCCATCAGCGGCGCCGGGCTGCCGCTCCTTCCCGGCAGCATCCACCCCCGAGCAGCCCCTGCTCGTCACCTCTGCCCGGAGGGGTTTCGGGTGCCGGTGCCGTGCCCCGAGCGGGGCTGACGGACTGCGGGTAGTGCGAGAGTGACTCAGCCACTCCAGCAAACTCGGGACTCGCCTGAGCGCTGCAGCTCCTCGGCAGGGATCGCTTCTGCAGCCTGATTTGCTGGGAAGCTGCCAGCCGACTGCCACCTCCTCCTCTCTGCAGGCAGCTCTGCCCTATTCTCCGCTCATCGCCTGTGTCTCCAGTGACAAAATGACCCGCCGGACTAGAGGGACGCGGGGCTGAACGCCTCCGGCAGGCACGGCGCGTAGGAGCCGGTGATGCGGCCGGAGGATGCGGCAGGGAAGGTACGGGCAGCCTGGCTGAGGTCGTGCCGGCGGAGGGGCAGCGGGGTGGGCAGGTTCACAGGCAGGGTTCAGCCTCGCACCCCATCCTGGTGGGTGCTGTGACCACCCCGTGCAACCGAGGGACGACCTGACCCCCTCAAACTGGAGGGGGGCGGGGGGGGGGCAGGCAGCGTGTGCCGGGGGAGAGGCTCTGTCCTTGTCCCCGAGCCCTTGAGGACAGGTATTCCAGGTGCTGGAGGACCTGGGGTGGGAGCCCTTCCTGCATGGGCTTATGAGCTGCTTGTGGCCATGTCCCAAGCCCCCAGGAGCCTGTCTGCCTTGTGGGGCCATGAACAGGAATTAAGGGTGCATTTGACCTTATTTCAACTGCTCTTTCTCCGAAAATCAGATCTGCTGGGGGTTGTGCTGATGCAGAAAGCCAGCCTGCCAAAATCTGCCACCCAAGGTCAGTGGGGCTCTGTAGATCCCTGGAGGGAAGCTGACAAAATAGCTTTTCCTTGCTGCTCCATGATTTTACATCAGCACTCCCTGTCCCCACAAGGACTCCCCACCCTTGGGTGAAATGCAGAATTTGGCTTGAAGAAAGCAGACAAAATCCTCCTTAAACACAGACCCCACGGCTCGGCCAGAGCATCACCTGAGCCCGGTGCTTCCTCCGTTACCTAATCCCAGCTCTCCTGAGAGGACACCATCCCCCTTCAGGCTCCAGAGACACCCAGGAGCATTTCCACCTTTGCTCCAGCAGCTCTCCCATCTCAGCAAAGGGGGCTGTGTGCATTCAGGGGGGTTCAGGAGTTTTGCAGCCCCTACTTGCAGCAAGCCCGTGTGCCTCTTGGGGCTCTCAGGGCACCTCTGCAGGGGACACAGGACCCTTCCACAGAGGAGCACCCGGTCTCTGCAGCCAACGTGTCCATATTCCCAGATTTTCCATGCAGGGCCATGCTCAGGCTGCTCACACGAGAGACCTAGTTTCTGCTCTCCCTGCTGCCAGAAATATCCCAGCTGCCTGCAGTGGAGAGCAGGTGAGGAGAGCTACAGGCTGGCAGGCTCAAAGTGTTTGGGGGCACTTTGTGGACACTGATGGGCTTCCCCGGGGCAGCGTGGCGCATGCTGAGGCTGCTCACCACACACGTGGGCCCTGTGGCAGGACTGTGGCGAGGGGATGGCAGGTCTCCCATGGACCAATCTCCACCCAGGGAATGATGGATGGGGCACCTCAGTGCTCTTGGTTCGTGGGCATCCTCAGTGCTCTTGGTTCATGGGCATCCTTTTCTTTGATGGCCAGGTTGGATGGGGCTTGGAGCAACCTGGTCTAGGGGAAGGTGTCCCTGCCCGTGGCAGGGGGGCGGAATGAGATGAACTTTAAGGCCCTTCCCAATCCAAACCGTTCTGGGATTCTCTGATTCTCTTCTGCTGCCCTCAGGATGGGGAAGTTCAGGAGCTCCCAGCCTAGGAACGGGAGAGAGGAGGCTGAGAAGCACAAGACACAGGAGCCATGTCGGCGCGTGGCCGGTGCGCCAAGGTGCTCCCCTCGGAGCTGAACAAGGTGTGCCCCGAGAGAGGAGATGACCCTGCCACACGCCCCAGGAAGATGAGCGACTTCGAGGTGGTGCCCAACCTGCAGCAGAGCAGCAGCAGCGTCTCGAGGAGCAGGCGGAAGGCGCATTTCCCCACTGGCAGCAATGAAAAGGTGAGCTCAGGAGGTGCTGGAAGAGGGGACGGTTGGGCACGCCCGTGAAATAGTGTTAATGAGTGGCTCACTAACAGGAGCGTTAATAACCGATCAGGTTAGTTTCAGGGACAGACAGAAAACCTCCAAACATCTGAGGCACGTGGCCAGCGCTCACATCCCCTCTCCTTGGAGTACATCTGGCTTTGTCCTCGCAGACAGCGACGGAGCTTTCATCCTTCACATCCAAAGAAGCACCCAGATGTGCTCCCATCACCGTGGTGTCTGGCCCTGGCCATAACTTCTGGCTCTTTCCAGAAACCCTGACCCCTTTTGCTGCTTTTCTTGCTCCATCAGGAAAATCTCATCTCCTGGATTCCTGAAAACATCCGGAAGAAGGAATGCACCTATTTCGTAGAAAGCTCCCAGACATCAGATTCTGGGTAAGTGAGACAGTCCCTCCTTCCCTACCCTTTCAGGAGAGCAGAAGTGAGGGCTGGTGACAAAGCTACGGCACCAGAAAATCCCATCTTTCTGTCACAGGGATTTAAAACCCCTCTTTTAACTGGTTCTTCACCACGTGGTGGGTCATCACATGGCTGAGATTCTGTGTCCCAGAGAAAAACCTTTCCAATGCTTTTGCAGGCAGTCATTTCCATCCTAAATACTTCTGTCCTAAATCTCTACCAGTGGAATTTTTTTCCCCCTTAATTTCCCCTTAAACAATGCCCTTGTTCCTGCACAAGTTCTGAGCTGGAGGAGCAGCTGGGTGGGAGATGTGGGTGCCCGTGCTGTTCCTGTGGAGAACAGCACCTCCTGCCCTGGCTGAGGTTGGGCTTTGCCTTTCGGGTTTCAGCTGCTCTCAACAAAGCTGCTGGTGTGTGTTTCAGGAGGATCGTTTGCGAGTGCGGCTATCTCAGGGAACAGCATCTGGACGATGCTGCCAAACCTCCCATCTTCCTGGGGAAGGAATGGGATCCCAGCAGGCACATCCAGGAAATGCCAACGGATGCCTTCGGTGATATCCGCTTCACAGGGCTGGGACAGAAGACAGGGAAGGTGACCTGTTTGTCCCACCTGTTTGTTTGTGCATGGGGAGCCACTGCTTGGATCTTGCCATGGCAGATGGCACGGGAGTATTTCCCTCCTGAATGAGAGGAGGCTGGGAAAGGGTGGAATTGCCCCAAAGGCAAGAGTGGGGTTGAGACAAGACCCCTCCTCTCGGCCTTAGACCCTTTCTGAAACCACAAGACTCATGATTCAAGGAGTGGCTGTCACCTGTCCTCACCCTTAGCTTTGCTTTCTTTGTTCCCAGGGAAGCGAAAGGGAATAGGGTCGTGGACAAAGACCTGGACCAGCAGCAGCATGACTCTGCTGCAGAATGGTGTTGGGAAGCCTCTGGTTCTTTGGTGGGACGGGAGGAATTGTGGTGGAGGTGTCCTGTTACCCTGACTCCATTATTTATACCCAAAACGTGTCTATGATCCCTTTTTTTGCAGTACGTGCGTGTCTCCTCGGATACCCCTCCACGAGTCATCTACCACCTCATGACACAGCACTGGGGCCTCGATGCACCCAACCTGCTCATCTCTGTCACCGGGGGAGCCAAAAACTTCGTCATGAAGCCAAGGCTGAAGAACATCTTCCGGCAAGGGCTAGTCAAAGTGGCCCAGACCACAGGTAAGAGACCACAGAATAATAAAATCACAGAATCATGGAATAGTTTGGGTTGAAAGGGACTTTTAAGGGTCATCTGGATGCAGAGGGTCTCCCTGAGGTTGTACCTGGCCGTGCCAGGTTCAGTAAGTTGGGCTGTTCTGGTGGTGCTGAGCTGTTGTAGGAGACCTGTAGGTCCCTACCTGTACCACAATCGACAGGGATGGGCTGCTCCTGCTCAGTCACTGCAAAGAGGCTCAAAAGGAGCTGGACTCAGAGAGGTGCTGAAGAAGGCATTGCCTGGGCTGCCGGGGCAGGGAAGAGACATCTTCTGAGGGATGGAGCATCCCCAAGGACCCACAGCCATATGGGGGAGGCTGGGAGATGGCTGTGGGCAGAGCCTCTCCCTTGCCATGCCCCTCTGTGACCCCCCAGGAGCCTGGATCATCACAGGGGGGTCCCACGCTGGTGTGATGAAACAGGTGGGAGAGGCAGTGCGAGACTTCATCCTGAGCTGCAGCCACAAGGAGGGCGACATTGTCACCATCGGCATTGCCACCTGGGGGACCGTGTACAACCGCGAGAGCCTCGTCTGCCCCATGGTGAGCCAGGCAGGGCCGGACAGGGGATTGCTTTGCCTGTGCCTGGGCTGCTGGGGAAGTCCTGCCAAGGACTGTGGTGGGAACAGGTGCTTCTAGATGTCACTGTGGCTGGCAGCCCTGGAAAACCCAACTGTACCAGAAGTGATGCTCATAGAACTTGAGAACGGTTTGGGTTGGAAGGAACCTTAAGGCTCACCGTGTTCCACCCCCTGCCGTGGGCAGGGAACCTTTCATTAGACCAGGCTGCTGCAAGCACCATCCAGCCTGGCCTTGAACCCTTCCAGGGATGGTCCCACGCTGGTATTTGCTGAGAAGCCCCTCCACCCTACCCAGTGTCTTGAGCGGGTTCTGTGCTTCTCCTGGGAGGACTCTTGTGGGTGTGAGGGCCAGCGGAGCACGGGGCAAGACTGATGTGAGCACTGTGGGGCACAGGGACTGTTTGGCCAGACTGACCCATTCCTGTCCCCACGTGCTGGTTACTTTGGCTGGCTGTCTGGTGCTCCTCTGCCAGGCTTCTCCCAGAGTGTCTCCTCCCGCACCTTACAGGGCGGCTTTCCTGCTGAGTATGTGCTGGATGAGGAGAACCAAGGCAGCCTGTCGTGCCTGGACAGCAACCATTCCCACTTCATCCTGGTGGACGATGGCACCCACGGGAAGTACGGGGTGGAAATCCCCCTGAGGACCAGGCTGGAGAAGTTCATTTCAGAGCAGACCAAGGTGAAAGGAGGTAATGGCAACACACAGCCTGAGGCAGGGATGGGCCCTCCCTCTGGAATGGTGTCCTTCCTGGGCTCCAGCAAGAGGCTGTGGCTTCCCCAGAGGATCCAGGCACAGGGTCTGAGAGGACTGCCATGATAAATGTGGAACCTGGTTCCTCATCAGATCAAAGAACCTTTCTCTGCTAGACTAAAGGGGTCCCCAAACCTTGTGATGCTGAGCTGATCAGGGAGAGTAATTTCTCCCAAAGGGCCAGGTCCCGAGGGAGCTTCCAGGTGTCATCTTCTCGCTGTGCAAATGATCTCCTGTTACAACACATGCACACGCATGCCCACAGAATCCCAGAATCCCCTGAGCTGCAAGAGACCCATAAGGATCCTCAAGTCCAACTCCTGGCCCTGCACAGGACGCCCCCAAAAATCCCACCAAGCGTCTGACCTGCCGTGCCAGACAATCCCTGGGCATGGTTTTCCTCCCCTCTGCTGAAGCCTGCCAGTGCTCCCACCTTGCCTTTCGCACTCCACCACTCAGAGGAGACCGTATGGGGGGGGGGGATCAGCCCTATGGGAAGGTGACCCTGGATTTTGCTTCCCTACAGGTGTTGCCATCAAGATCCCCATCGTGTGTGTGGTGCTGGAAGGAGGCCCTGGGACTCTGGATGTAAGGAACTGCTTGTGGCAAGCTGAGGAGGGGGGTGGAGGAGGGACAGCTCCTTGCCAGGGTGCTGCTCTCAGTGGTGCCGCGCTGACAGGGGTGCTGGGAGCAGCACTGGGGTCGCAGGCTCAGAGAGGCTCTGCTGGTGTCTGGGTGGGATCAGGACCAACCTCCCCGCTCTGTTGCAGACCATCTACAACGCCATCACCAACGGGACACCCTGTGTGATCGTGGAAGGGTCTGGCCGCGTGGCCGATGTCATCGCGCAGGTGGCCAACCTGCCCGTGGCCAAGATAACCATCGCCTTGATCCAGAAGAAACTGAGCGTCCTCTTCCAGGACACCTACGAGCTCTTCACTGAGAACAAACTGGTGGAGTGGACCAAGAAGGTGAGTCCCTTGCAGGCTCCTCTGAGCTTCGGGAGACCAAAAGGTCCTGGCCCAGGAGCAGCAAGGTTCCCAGTAGGAAGTTTCGGGCTCATCTGCCCCCAGCCATCCTCATCATTGTCCTGGTGGGCACCCCAAGGGCTCAAGCTCTGCTCCTCCACTGCCTGCTCCCTTGGGGCAGAGAGGGAGTGCTTGTGACCAACCATGAGGAGGACACAGCACAGGGGTTCTGCAGGCGACAGACAGGAGTGAGGAATTGCCCTGCACAGTGCAGGGGCCTGTGGGAAGCAGCAGGGAGCAGCTGCTGCTGCTGCTCATTGCTTGCCCACGGCTCTCCTTGTAGATCCAAGACATAGTGCGGAGCCGGCAGCTCCTGACCATCTTCAGAGAGGGCAAATATGGCCAGCAGGACGTGGATGTGGCCATCCTCCAGGCCCTCTTCAAAGGTGAGGGGTGGGGGCCTTCCTGGGAGGATGGGGCAAGGAGAACGGGATGGGGGTCAAGTCACCTCCTACCGCTGCTTGACTCATGGGGTCACCAAAGAAGTCCCCAAACCTTGTTACTGGGGAGAGATGATTATCCAAAGGGCCACACCTCCAAGGAGGCTTCCACGTGGTGTCTTCTCACGGGATGATCTCCTGTTCTAACACACGCACTTCGCATGCAGCATCCCGAAACCAGGACCACTTTGGTCGTGAGAACTGGGACCACCAGCTGAAGTTGGCTGTGGCCTGGAACAGGGTGGACATTGCCCGAAGCGAGATCTTCACAGATGACCACGACTGGAAGGTAAGGCTGTACCTGTGCTGCTTGTCTGGTCAGGCTTCCAGCTTGTCAGACCTGTGGGTATGCAGGGCACTCCTCACCTTGGCGGTGCCTGGGGAGAGTTTTAAAGGGCTTTCTCTTGGCCCTTGAACTCCCAGGGCATTAACTGGGGCTGTTCTTCAAAAATGCTCTCCAACGCCCTAAGCAGAGCTAAGCACACACAAAGACAATTGGTGTTTTGTTCAAAACCAGTGTTTTTAAAGACCCACCTAGAACCTAAAATACCTCTTGACAGCTCTGCCCTGCGGTCACTGCTCAAATCGCAATTTGTCTCCAAACTCATCTCACCCAGCCTGGCGCTTCCCTGCCATACCTTGCTACGGAGTGGGGCAGGGGCCAGCTCTGCCACCCCATGCCTGATCCTGCTGTTGAGAAGTCAAGGCTGAGGAGGGCTGTCTGTCCTTTCTGATGGGGCTGTGGGACCTGGAAGGGATTTTCCTATTTCAGGCAACACTTTGGGTTCCCCCAGTTCACATACCTTTGATAGGACTGGGAAGGGCTGGTGGGAACCAGGAACCCAAAAGTGAAGCATTTGAGGATACGTGCCCCATCCCTGGAAATATTGAAGGTCAGGCTGGCAACCTGGACACCTGCAAGGTGTCCCTGCCCCTGGCAGGGGATTGGAACAAGATGAGCTTCCAACCCAAACCATCCCATGTTTTGTGATATTCATGAACTTGGGATGGGGGGTCTCTACCCTGCCCATCCCTCTGCCCAGCAGCCAAGGGAGCAGAGGGCTCCACTGCCGGAGAAGAGTGCCCTCTTCTAACCCCCTGGGAATGTCCCACAAGTTTTAATGCATCCCAGATGCTCTTTCCCATCCAGACACTCCTCATGTGCTCAGGGATGAAATCTCCCCCCCCAAGCGAGGAGCATGGTAGGGTCTTGCTCTGAGACCACGAAGCCCCTCACCTCTGCCTCTGGCCTGCCAGCCCTCAGATCTCCACCCTGTGATGGCAGCTGCCCTGATTTCCAACAAGCCCGAGTTCGTGAAGCTGTTCCTGGAGCAGGGAGTGCGTCTCAAGGAGTTTGTCACCTGGGACACCCTGGTTTACCTCTATGACAACCTGGCACCGTCCTGCCTGTTCCACAGCAAGCTGCAGAAGGTGCTGCTGGAGGAGAGAGAGCACACGGGCAGCTCCAAAATGCCAAGGCTCCAGATGCACCACGTCTCCCAGGTGCTGCGGGAGCTGCTGGGCTGCTCCACGCAGCCGCTCTACCCCAAGCCCAAGCAGACGGAGCGGCCCCGGCTCTCCATCCCCGTCCCGCACATCAAGCTGAACGTACGCATCTCCAGGATGACCTGGCGGCAGTAGGGAGGGGACACTGGCTCCGGGAGCTGTTCTGGGGGTTGCAGCTGGGTCTCTGTCCTCTTGTCTGCTCAATAATCCTACTAAAAGTGCCTTAAAGCCCTGCCCAAGTCATCTGCCCTGCATTCCAGGTGCAGCTCCCACCTTCCTACAGCTGTAGCACTGTGTGGATGTGTGATGCTGGTGGACAGGACCCGGTGGGGTGGGTGCACAGCTCCACGTGATCCCAGCCCTAGAAAAAGTGAAATTCCCAGGATGAGTCCAGTCTTGGCCACCCCTCTATCTGGGCAAAGTCCTTTCCGTGGGTGGTGGAGGCAGCACCCAGAGTTTGAGTGGGTTTGTGCTGAGGGAGCAGGTCTGAGCATTGCACACCTTGCAGGTGCAGGGGTCGAGTCTCCGGTCCCTCTACAAGCGCTCTGCTGGCCGAGTCACCTTCACCATGGACCCCGTCCGGGACCTGCTCATCTGGGCTGTGGTCCAGAACCGCAAGGAGCTGGCAGAAATCATCTGGGCCCAGGTATGACAGCCCAGAGCTCTGGTCACAGCTTAGGGGCTCATATGAAGCCAAACCTCCGAGCCCCAAGGGGAACACCGGAACCAGCTGGGATTTGGGATAGTGGGAGAGCTGTCCTGAGCCTGACCCCAGCCAAACAGGAGCCAGCTAGCCAGCCTGAGGGCACTTGGTGTCCATCCCCAGCCACACCACGAGGCCAGATCCCTCTCTTCCTGGCCAAAACGGGTTGAGGGGAGGTGCTGGGCCAGAAGCAGGCTAGTCAGGCTGTGAGAAGGCTGAGCACACAGGGACACGGCAGCTGGGGTGGAGAAGGCTTCCACCCATGAACGGCATTCCGGGACAAGAGGCAGTGTAGCTGGTGGCACAGTGAGTGTGCCAAGGAGTCACTCTGTCCCATCAGCCAAGGCATCCCACAAAGAGGGCAAGGTTGTCCCTGTATTCCCCACGGCAGTGGGTTATCCAGGGGCGAGCTTGGCTCAGCCCTTGTCATGGCAAGCTGTCCATCCTGAGCACCTATCTGTTTGGGACACCCTCTTTCCCTCCTGTGGGAGCTGGGGAGGGCTTGTTGGGACTTCTGGGACTTGACAGACAAGAGTGTCTGCGCATTCCTTATCCTCTTCTGTGCCAGAGCCAGGACTGCATGGCGGCTGCACTGGCCTGCAGCAAAATCCTGAAGGAGCTGGCCAAGGAGGAGGAGGACACGGACACCACCGATGACATGCTGGCCCTGGCTGAGGAATATGAGCACAAGGCAATCGGTGAGTGGGAGGGCACCAGCACCCCAGAGCTGCTCCTGCACCCCAGAGCTGCTCCTGCACCCCACAGGGCTGGTGAGCTTTACCAGGAGATGTCAGGGGGGTGATAAATGAAGGTCCCATCCTCACAGTCGGGGCCATGATGCTCCAAAGGCCATGCCTGCAGGGTGGTGGGAGTGCAGGGAGTACCAGTGGGTGGTGCAGTGTCCTGATCCTGCTCGGAAGGGTGGCTCTGTGGGTGCCTGGCCCCGGAGTTCAGCCTCATCTTCCCGGTACCGGCCCATCTAGGTGTGTTCACAGACTGCTACCGCAAGGATGAAGAGAGGGCCCAGAAGCTTCTGACCCGTGTCTCTGACGCCTGGGGGAAGACAACCTGTCTGCAGCTGGCGTTGGAGGCCAAGAACATGAATTTTGTGTCCCATGGAGGTGTCCAGGTGGGCTCCCAGCAGTGGTCCTTGGAGGGAATGTGCCCAAGCGTCCCCAGGATCCAGAGTTCCTCATGGGTAGCAGTGGGACTCTACCCTTCGGCCTCTGTAACCATCACTCCTATTCCTCCCTCTCCACAGGCTTTTCTAACCAAGGTCTGGTGGGGGAAGCTGTGTGTGGACAACGGGCTCTGGCGGGTGATTACGTGCATGCTGTTCTTCCCCCTGCTCTACACCAACCTCGTCACCTTCAGGTACTCCTGGCTGCTGGGACACTGCTGCATGCACCGAGGCAGGGGTTCCCTCCAGCCTCACCCTGCGGCTGGCTGGGAGAAGCTGCCGCAGCATCTCCCTGGGCAGCCGAGCCCACATCCATCCCTGCTCCCAGCAGGGAGAAGAGGCTGCAGCCCATGGGCTGCCTGACACGCCTCCGAGCCTTCTTCACAGCACCCATCGTCATCTTCCTCATGAACATCCTCTCTTACTTCACCTTCCTCCTGCTCTTCGCATACGTCCTGATGGTTGACTTCCAGCCGATGCCGTCCTGGCGGGAATACCTCATCTACTTCTGGCTCTTCTCCCTGGTGTGCGAGGAGACCCGCCAGGTGTGGGCAGGCAGAGCTGAGGCTGGGAGGTGGCAGAGGAGGAGGGACACCCCTCTGGGTGCACCTGGGGGGTCCCACACAGCTCATGTTCCCATGCTGCTTCTCATGTCACCACCTATAGAGAGGTCCCAGCACGTGGGAGCACCAGATCCCCCATCTCTGAGGCCAGGGATTCTTCTTGGCTGCATCTGGCTTGGCCCTGCATATTTGCAGAAGAAAATGCTGTAGGGCTGGTGGGCTTTGCCCAGGAGGTGTCTGGTGTCTGTTTTGGAAATGCCAGGAGATGGAAGGAGCACTTCCTTTGGGTGAATTCCCAGCAGGATTTCCAGGCTCTGCTTGACATTTGAGATTTTTCAGCTTTCGCTTCAACATCTCAGTGCCTTTCTCCTCCAGCCAGAAGAGCCCCATGTCCCAGGTGTCCCCATGCTCTGTCCCAGGTGTCCCCACGCCCCTCCCATGCCCCTACAGAAAACCTCCTAAGTTCAGGTTACCTTCGGGTCAGCGGGAGTGTCCAGTGATGGCCAGCTGATCTGTGTGGTCTCTCCCCTCTATGAGGCACACGAGGATCTTACACCCAGCCCTTCTTCTCTTCCCAACAGCTGTTGTATGACCCAGATGGACTCGGGGTTGTGAAAATGGCTTCCCTCTACATCAAGGACTTCTGGAACAAGCTGGACATCTGCGCCATCCTGGTCTTTATCGCAGGGCTGACTTGCAGGTCAGCTGCAGAGCTCAACAGTATTTTCATAGAATTTCAAAATGGTTTGGGTTGGAAGGGACCTTAAAGATCATCCAGTTCCACCCCCTGCCATGGGCAGGGACACCTCCCACTAGCCCAGGTTGCTCCAAGCCCCGTCCAGCCTTGCCTCGGACACTTCCAGGGGTGGGGCATCCACAGCTTCTCTGGGCAACCTGTGCCAGGGCCTCACTGCCCTCACAGTTATCCCAACCTAAATGGTTCTCTATGGTTCCATGGTGGCACTGAGGTGTTTCCTTTCCTCTCTTCCATGTCCAGGCTGATCCCATCAACATTATATCCTGGGCGCATCATACTGTCCCTGGCTTTTATCATTTTCTGCCTGCGCCTGATGCACATTTTCACAGTCAGTAAAACACTGGGGCCCAAGATCATCATCGTGAAGCGCATGGTGAGAGCTCCCCTCTGTCCTGCTGGGGTGATGCTGGACTGTCCCGCTAGAGCAGCTGGATATGCCACCCATGTTATCCCGTCCTGGAGAGGGGCTTGCTCCAGGACACAGCTATCCTTCCCCTCTGTCTTTGCAGATGAAGGATGTCTTCTTCTTTCTCTTCCTGCTGGCAGTGTGGGTGGTGTCCTTCGGGGTGGCCAAGCAGGCTATCCTGATCCACAACGAGGAACGCGTGGAGTGGCTTTTCCGTGGCGTGGTCTATCACTCCTACCTGACCATCTTCGGGCAGATTCCCTCCTACATCGACGGTAAGGGACACTGGCCTGTGACAGCGCACGGCACGAGCAGGGTGGCTGTGACAAAGCCGATGTGCCAAACTCATGCCGTGCTGGCCCATGGAAGTCCCACAGAGGTGGCAGTGAACAGAGCACCTGGGATGACGCAGATGGAGGCCAAATCCCCGCCGGTGCCAAGCTCCCCGGATGCCAGGCACTGTCTGAGAGCAGACCGTGCTCCCCAAGACAGCCGAGGTTTGGCCACCACGGAGTCACACTGTGCTCTCCCACAGGGGTCAACTTCAACATCGACCAGTGCAGCCCCAATGGGACTGACCCCTACAAGCCCAAGTGCCCAGAGACAAACGCGGACAACAAGAAACCCATCTTCCCAGAATGGCTGACGGTCATCTTGCTGTGCCTGTACCTGCTCTTCACCAACATCCTCCTCCTCAACCTCCTCATTGCCATGTTCAAGTGAGTCTGGGGGGCTCTAGGTGTGGTGGAAGTAGTGGGAGCCCACTTGGGGGTTATGGATGTGGTGGAAGCAGTGTCAGGTCAGGGCTGATCAGGGAGGTGGGTGGAACTGGGGCACCACTCAGACATGATGTGCCCCTTCATCCCCACGGCATGGCTGACACCTGGGCTCTGCCCCAGCTACACCTTCCAGCAGGTCCAGGAGCACACGGACCAGATCTGGAAGTTCCAGCGGCACGACCTGATCGAGGAGTACCACGGCCGCCCGCCCGCGCCCCCGCCCCTCATCCTGCTCAACCACCTGCAGCTCCTGGTCTGGCGTGGCTTGCTCCGCCGGCCGGCCGCGCACCACAAGCTCAGTGAGGACCAGCGTCCCCCTCCTGCCCTTTGCCCCCTCCTCAGGGCATGGTACCATGCGCTGAGGCACAAGGCTGGGCATACGGGCTGTGGTCCTGGGGTTTGGGATGCCCAGAGACGTGACAGCACTGCCATCCTCTTCCTTCGGCAGAGGAGAAGCTGGAGAAGAACGAAGAAGCCGCCCTTCTCTCGTGGGAGATGTACCTGAAGGAGAACTACCTGCAGCACCAGCAGTGCCAGGAGAAGCAGAACACGGAGCAGATGATCCGGGACATTGCACAGAGGTACTGTTGCTCCTGAGAAAGGAAGTTCTGTCTGTCCTTCGGTGTCCTGGGCAGGGGAGAGTTGGGATCGGTGGCTGTCGAGGGTGTTCCAACCAGCACTGTCCCTCCAGGGTCGATGTACTGGCAGAGCTGCTGGACTTGGACCGGGTGAAGAGGACAGGGGTGGTGGAGCAAAGACTGGGCTCTCTGGAGGACCAGGTGAGGCAAAACCAGGGAAAGTACCCAAGAAAGGTGAAATTTTTCCAGGGGCTGTGTCAATTGAACCAGAGCACAAAATCTCCCTGAATCAATACCCTTTGAGACAGTTCAAGTTTCATTGCCATTAGCATCTGAGGGGAAAAGGTTTATAGGAAAAGTTTTGTTTGACTCCAAAGTAAACAGGATGCAGGTGGGATGTGGTGGGATGGGCCACTGCCTCCACTAGTCACCCAAACAGAGCTGCCCCAGCTCTTCTCCTTGGCCCGAGAGGACCCTCCAGACCTGCTGGAGAAAGAGACTCTCTGTCCCCTCCTTGGGAGCTGCACGAGCAGTGGGGTGCCCAGGGAACCAGCCCAGCCCTGGCATATCCTGTTTCCATTTCCCTTTCCAACTATTTCCCTGGAGAAGGTTTTCCAAGGCAATCATCAGGACACAGCCAGGATCACCGCTGCCCACAGGGCGCGGCAGTCAGTGCCAAGAGCAGCGGTGCCTCCTGCCAGGGCTGGATCCCGTGGTACTCAGGGGGCAGCGGGGCCGGAGGTGACCCTCTCCTGTGCCCTGCAGGTGCATCAGAGCGCCCAGGCCCTGAGGTGGATGATGCAGGCGCTGCGGGGCAATGGCTTCAGCTCAGACGAGGATGTGCCGCCCGTGGGTAAGCAGAGCCTGACTCCTCCCCAGCAGCACCGGGGAAGCCCAGGGCCCGAGACGGGGCTGAGCAGCCCCTCACACCCCTCTGTCAAGCAGTGAGGCAGAGGTTCCTTTCCTCCTGGGAGGTTTGGTGTCTCCACGAGGCCATCCAGCCCCTCCTGAGTCCATTCCCACCCTCCCTGGGGTTTCTTCCAGGACCTGCCAGAAGGGAAGCCAGGGTCCACGTCCCCAGGGGACATCAGCATCCCCACGGAGAGACCCAGCCAGCCCCCTCAGCAGAGCCCCAGTCCACAGTGCCAGACTTGGTGCCCTGCTTTGTGGGACCCTGCTGTCTGTGTCTGCCTCACAGGCTCCTCCAAAGCCTTGGACACCAAGGAGATTGACCTGGAGGGGAAACCAGAGGAGAGCCGGCCCCCATACCACGTGCTTGCCCGAAACCTCCTGTACCCAGGGTCTCACACTCTCCGCTTCCCTGTGCCGGATGAGAAGGTGCCCTGGGAGGTAGGAGCTGTGACGCTGGGCACTGGGGCTGGGAGGAGGAGGCTTGAGGCGTATCCTGACAGCGGTGGCAAGAGAAACCCCTCATCCCATTTGAGAGCTCTTGTTCTTCCCAGCCCTGGGACCATTGGCTTCCTGGAGTCACTGCTTGAGGCTCCCCCAAAGAAAAGGGCATCATTCCTGCTAGGATCTGCAGTGCTTGGAATGCCTGGGGATGCTTGGTTGGACACAGAGGGTACAACCACCCACCTCTGCATGGCTGGCTCAGGGCCAGGGTCTAGGACAGGATCCGGCACTGTCTTCCATGGGGGTGTGAGCCCTCCAGACGAGACCCTGAGCTCAGCCCCCAGCAGAGCCTGGAGCATCACCTGGGGAGTGATGCCACAAGCTGGGCAGAGGAAGAGACTGGGGCATAAGGTGTTCCTGGGGTGCCAGTCCCCGTCTGCTGTGAGAGCAGTGGCACAAGCGTGGGGCTGACACAGCCACGTGTTGTGCAGGTGGATTTCCCACTCTACGACCCCCCTGCCTACTCGGCTGACCACAAGGACATGGCTGTGCAGGACCCCTTCAGCCTGTGAGTCTCCCCCCACAGCCCCCCACTCCTCCACCCCTTCCCTGGGTGGCACAGCCAGCCCTCCCTGCCGGGCTGCTTCCCACCCTCCAGTTCCTTGGAGTCTCTCCTGAAGATCAACTACAACACTATGGACGGGCTGATCGACCGGCAGAGCTTCCACGGGCTCTACGCCGTGCAGGACGGGCTGCCACTGTGAGTGCCACCGCCACGGGCTCGCCGGGAGCTGGGGGGGAGGCAAAGCACTGGGACACGGAGGGGCCAGGGGTGCCTGGGCACATCCATCCCATTCCCACTTTCCCATGGCTAGTGGTGGGGCAGGGATAATTACATGCATTGTCCTTAGGGCTGATCCCCAAAAAACCACCCCTAAAGACGTGGGGTGCAGTGGTAGTGTTCTAGGGCTGCACAGAGGGAGTCTGGCGCTGGCCCAGTCCCTCACTGTCTCCCTGGCAGGAACCCTATGGGCAGGACGGGGCTGCGAGGCCGTGGGAGGCTGCACTGCTTTGGGCCCAACCACGCCCTGCACCCCATCGTGACCCGGTGAGTGTGTCCCGCTCCAGCGTGGGGCCGAGGAGGTGGGGTGGAAAAGGGGGCATGGGGTCACCTCAGAGACCTGGCCAAACCCCACACAGCCAATGGGCAGAGGGGAGCCAAGTCCAGCTGCAACATGACAGGGGCCTCTCTCACAGCTGGAGGAGGAATTTGGATGGGTCCATTATAAGGAAGAGCCTGAAGAAGATGCTGGAAGTCCTGGTGGCCCAATACCCGCTGTCAGATGTCTGGGCTCTGCCTGGGGTAAGAGCTGGTGGAAACCAGAGCTGGTGGAGAAGGAGCTGGGGAGATGGGAGGGAGGAAGGGAGGGAGGAAGGGAGGGAGGGAGG
>VZTA01005579.1:15353-65884 GCA_013398855.1 Mohoua ochrocephala | reverse complement strand
AAGTTTTTTCAAACCATAACAAAGACATATCCACCAGCTCAGTGTCTATTCAGTGCAGAACACCCCTGCACAGCTCCTCAGAATTTCTCTGTCTTCTCTAGGGTACTCTTCATAAGTGAGGCCCTTTTAACTGTGATCATTTAACGATCTTATTTTCTCAATGCTGATTTTGACATTTATATAAGGAGAACATAGCAGAAATAGAAAACAATTGTCAATAGCTTGTCAAAAGCATACACTTCTAAAAGCCCAAAAGATCACTAGTATTCGTTCCTAAATGGAAAAAAACAGGAATCTGGGTGACAGGCAAGTAGGCAGGAAAGTACTAGCTATGAAATGCAATCTCTGAGCTGACTTGATAATGTTTTTTCTGTTCAGTATGTACAATATTAATTGGTACCAAAAAAATTACTCAAACACAGAGGAAGGAAAAAAATCCCCTGTTGCGTCATCATCATTTCTGCTAAGTCTTATTTTTTCATTTCCGACACTTGCTGTTATTCTTTCTTCTTTCTTTACTTGTCATATTATGATTGACTTACAAGAACACTTTTTCTATTGCCCTGATTAAACACTCACTCCCTCTCCTTCTCTGTATTTATTTAACAGAAATATTTCTTTTCCTCGTTATGCTTTTTCCTGTTAAGTATTTTCTTTTTCAGTAGTCCATCTTAATTGTAATTGTAGTGAATTCTCCAAAGCGCAGTCTCTGAGATCACAGCAGGAATCTCAGCACGAAGAACATGACATTAAAATGTACGTTATCACTGCTTACCTTTCAGTCAAACTACCTCGTGCTTGTCCACAGTCACCACACCAGTCATCCTTTTCTGGCTGATTCAGTTGAGCAACAGCCCTACAGAGCCTCAGACAAAGCAGAAGCCTGCATGACTAATACCCCTGATCACCTTCATCTCTTTGTCTTTTCCCTGGTCCATCTTTGTTGCAGCCTGCTAACATAATAGTTCCTTGACAGAGGAATCTGCCACCCATGTTTCTTCACTGATACTTGTAAGAGTAGGCTGGAATATATCTCAGCTATACCAGATTTCTTCCTTAAAGGTTACAGTGCTCCTTTCCACAGGAAATCGCAGCATAATATCAAGTAATCGAAGCCAATAATTGTTTGAGACTAGATATATACATATAACCAACATTTAAGTGAAACCACTTCTCTGTTTAACTATACATTCTTTCTTTTTAACTAAGAGAAAGTAGTCGCACCATTTACAGGGAATATGGCAGCTTCTTCTATCTCACCATGGCTCAGTTTATGATGTCTACTGACTATATGCAAGTCCAATATTTTCCCCTTTTCAATATGCTTCTCTAAGCAGATTCTCCAAATATTTCCTGGAAAGAAAAAAAAAAAAAAAAAGCAGGAGGAGGAGGGAGGGGTGGAACGGGACCAGGCCAGCAAGCCAAAGCTATTTTCCAGCAGATGGTGCAACAGGGAACTGAAAACACTTGGCAGTAACAAATGGTTTTCTGAAAGTTTTACCCACTAGTTCAGATACCTTCTTCAGAATTACCCTGGCAGCAGCCTAAGAGTTCAGATTTTGTGGTGAGGTCACTTAAGTTATGGAAAAAGGTTTGTTATGGGAAGAAGTTCAGGCCATCTGTCCCTTGAATGTTTACACATAATCATTCAGGTGCAAACAAGAGCCATTAACACAGGAAGAATTACATCCCTTGCAAACACATTCAAACTGTCAGAGAATCAAAATAATGCCACAAGAGCTATAAATGTTAATGTGAAAGGTCAAGGGCAAGAAAGCAATTTCCTTTTTCAGAAGTTTAGGACCCCAGTCATACAGTCAAATATCAGCCAAACATCAAACTGTTTTTGTTTGGGTTTTTTCCCAGATGGGATCATTAATCTTTTTTTTGTGATGAACTTAAAGACTGCAACCGTTTCTAGCTCAAGCAGTTTTACATCAAGAGGTGCAAGGAAACCTTCTGAAAGAGCAATAGGATAGCTTCAGTCTCTTACTGTACAAAACACTGTTAAATGGTATTTTTTCCAAACGGCTGGCAAATTGTTGTTCTGCAGAGAGGCTGCATCTCACACAGCAATGATTCCACCTTGTTCTTAGCTGGTTTTGCAGATATCCCAACAAACTAATCTCTTCATTGAAAAGCCAGGACAATTTTATAGTTAGCTGAAGAGAAGGAGAAGCAGTCTCAGAACTGCTAACAGAAGCAGAGCTGTCAATTGCCAACTATTGCACCAGGAAATAGCAGTGACAAAAGCACTGCAGAGGAGAAAGAAGCAGCAATGTGTTTAGGGAGCCAACACAGCATGTGAAAGGCTAAATGAAAGAGCAGATAGAAGGTATAAATGGATGAGAACAAATCTTTTTGAAAAAGCATTTTTCCAATAAATTGTTTGCAACCTGCAGTGCAACTGGGAAGAGTGAGAGTCTCTCTCTCTCCACTTTAGCACAATCTCTGTTCTCAGGACTGGGAGGTTTCTTTCTGCAAAGGACTGTGCCACTTTGCTTTCTTTGGGTCATTTTTAACTGGGACAGGCCTCTGCACAGCCCCCTTTATTACAGCATGTGTGTAGATGCCACACAAGTGAAAATATTTAAAACATAGAATTCCTTCTTTTCTCTCCTCTTTGAACATCAGCCTTAGGGCTGATTAACAAGAGCTGTGCTCCTTGATTTGTATCTGAAAGCACTCAGGAGAAGTTGAAGACTTAGATGGTATTCTGGCAAATGAAGTTATATTTGCAAGAGCTGCCTTTTTCTCTGTCATGGAATGTTTGATGGAAGGACAGTTGTTATTTCGTAGGCTGTTTTTAAGCCACCAATGACAATTTATAAGAGATAATTTTCAATATTTAGTTCCCAGAACTAAGATGATATTTGCACTAGAGGATAGAAAAGGATTCTGCCTAATCCCAGACAAGGGCCCTGCTGTCTGTGGTAACCTCCCTTGCCACAGTTTCTGTGACAGTAAAACTTTAACAGTGGCACTGATATTGGTAAATCACAGCCTGCTGCACAAGAGGATACTAGAATTAGATGTTATTACACTATAGCATCTAAAACTAAGCATACAATTGATCTTTAAAGTTTGAGGGTGGAGGAATCAAAGTTGCAAGGCTTGATTTTAGTGATATCAAAAGACACATTTTTTATAATTTAATAAGTGGCTTTGGATTTAGATGAAGATCTACAGAACTCTATCACTGAATGAGAAATAAAAATAAATTATAGCTGATTCTAGTATTTTTACATTTCACTAAAGTACAAAAATACCTTCAAAATAAGTAAGATATCATTTAAAATTATGGAAAGCTCAAATATTTTTTAAACTGCTGTCCGTTTTGATAATTTGCCACCAAATGTAGAGATACTCATTTATTGAGAGTACNATATGGTATTATTTATATGGTATTATTTATATTAGTAAAACCTGGGGGTATCTGATCCAAATTTGATTTGCATCTGGATATGGGCCAAAGCAATCAGAGCCAATAGCTGCTAGAGTGAGGTGAAGACTACTCAGCTTACCTTCTGCTCCCAGAAAAGTGCAAATAGACAAATAATGAAATACTATTTATGTCATATGAACACAAAACTCAAAGATAAGTAAGACTTAAAACAAACCAATCTTAATTCTTTTTCCAATAGGGAAAGAAACCTAAAAAATAGGAACAATATGGTGATCACTGCATCCCATCTTTACCATACTTTCAGCACTGCTTCTTGAAAAAATTTTGGGAAACAAAGACTAGAAAAAAAAAAATAATGAAAGGACACGTGCCAAGCTGGCTGGACTCCGCATCAAGTGAGAGTAGTTTATAACAAAATTTATTAGCTGGGGTCGTTCATACATCTGTCCTGGATCTGGTACAACTTCATTATTATCACAGGAGACAAAAGTAATACTTAGAGAACATATATGTTCCTTCTTGCCTGTCTGACTCACTGCGCAGAAAAGGACAAAGAGCAAAGACAAACCTCTTTGGCTCTCAGTCTGTTGCACAGGAGAGAGTGGAAAATGAAGTGAATCAGTGCTCCAGGCTTTCATCTGGGCACCTCTTCCCACTTCAGGCCACAGGACTGAAAAGCTTACCACAAATTGAACTGCCTTGAAGGAAGGTTTGAGGGTTCCTTTTCCTCCTTCAGCCTTTATGATTATAAAAGTTTCAACAAAACTACAACATATTAACCTCAGAGACAAACACTTAAGCAGCCTTGCCTAGCCAAAGGACAGATCTATTGAACAATGCGTGCACTTAAAAGCCTATGGTCTTCAGTCATCTCTTATTGTAAAACTGACACGACTTTTGACCAAATAATACCTTGTTCTCCAAACTCAAGATTTACTGCAAAATCTCTATCCCGTTTAATTAACAGTAAAATATTTGAGGTTTTTTGTATATTTCATATATTATTTTCAGAAAGGTGTTTTCAAACAAAGAGGTAAGAATCAATTCCTTCTTCATTCAATTCAAGGCTCATTATTATTTATCTCTACCCTACTTAAAATTTTTCATTTGGTAGGGAAATGTCACTTCAAAACCTCTGGCAGTCTGTACCTCCTCACAACATTTTATGACAGTCCCCACTGTACTTCCTCCCACTATAGACTGTGACACCTCTTTAGAGCTTTCAACTCACTTTGTTCAAATATTCATTCAGAAATTTACCAATACATAAAGGAAAAAGTTAAGCCATAGGTAGACCAAGATAACACCCAATAGGACAGAAAATACTTTCTGTTGTGCTTTGTTTTCTTTTCATTCCCATCTACTGTCTCTTGGCCTCTGTTTGAACANATCTGTGTGTGAGGGCATATTATATATATATCAAATCAGATTGAATTTACATTCAGAGTGTAAATGAAAAGACATTCTCTAAGGGATAACCAAAACAATTATGACATTAAATTGACAAACACTACACCACTATCACCTCTTGAAGGAGTTCAATCATTTACCATTCAATTTTTCTGTATGGTCGAAAATCCCAAGTGACAAGAGACATTAACAGCAATTTAGGCATACTTACAATTACAAACTAAGAGGACATTTCATTTAAGTTATCTGAGCTGTATTCTTCATAACCACACCGAAGGTCAAATCCGGCATTGATTTTCAATGTTAGAAGTTTTGTAAGAATAAAACCACAATTCTGAACAGAATTCCAAAGCTACCAATGCTGCAAAAGAAATAATAAAAATTGATTGTCACAGATCAAGTAATTTTATGGGCATAATATTAAAGTAGAGGAAGTCTCCCTCTTCTCTACAGTAAACCACTACTGTATACAGATTTCCAAACAGATGGAGACAGTTGACATCAGCTTGTTTTCCTGACAGCAGCGTGACTTCACATTCATGGCTGTGCACTATCTTTCACTAGCTGCATCCTAAAAGCAATGACTGATTAGTCAAATGTAGGCTGTGCAATACAGAGATAAATAATTCTATTTTGTAGGTCTAATATGTTTACTTTTTTACCTGGGACATTATCAGCGAAAGTCCCTTTGACTTTAACAGGACTATGTAAGTAAAGAAAATCACAGACCTATTGGTGAGCAGGGGTCACAGATGGCCTTATTTCAGTTCTCAAAAACCCTACTGACTATAAAATGGGCAGACAACAGCTCTGCTTCTAATACAATACTGTTATTCTTAGAGCTGATTCTACCAACACAGTGATGGTGGAGGTTTTGAAGAAAGACACTTTCCACTCGTGAAAAATAGATATCCAAGAACTAACCACCAGAATCATCACTGCAAGCTCAAGTTTTTGATTCTGCAGCTTTCCCCAGGTTTCCCCATACAGGTTCCTTTTTCACACAGTGTATTTAAGAAATTCCAGTAGCTATGCAGAATGAAAGAATGTTCATCGCTATGTGAAGGAAACACAGCAGGTAAACAGCTGCCAGTGTCAAGGGCTTCTTTAAAACAGCAATATGTGATGGGATTTTGTTACTTCTGTTTCAGTGGGTTTTTAAAGAGTAATAAAAACCTTTATTTTCAAGTCTAAAGGTACAAAAGAACTGGAGCACTACAACGCTCTTTTTTTTTCTGTTAATGCACTACATTTTTACATATGATAAAAATTGACAAGACAGGTGCAGACAACGCAGGCTGCCATAGATTGCAGAGACACTGATCATTTCTATAATTTTAGTCATCTCTGTGTGGTGCACTATGGTCTGTGGTTTATGGTATTCAGAGCCGGGTTTTTTCCTTCTACTGACTGCCTAGTGACTGCTGGTGTGTCACTCCACCTTGCCATGCTTTCATGCCCTACAAAGGAAGGTACTGAAAGTTTGTTTCTTTGTAATTTACCAAATGTTTAAGGGTTGGACAGTGTCACTGATACAAAATCAATAATCAAAAAATTCTTTAAAGGCCTGGTGCAAAACTCCTAAAAGTCAGTGTTTTTTCCTAATGATTTCAATTGCCTTTCAAACAGATGATAAATTATATTGGAGTTTAACGTGCAGCTCGGATGACACTTAAAAACATAAGCCCGAAGTTTTTAGAAACACAGAAACTTTAGGATGACTGTGTGCAATAAGAATAATGTGTCACTATAGGAATGCATTCTTCACTTGGAATATAATTTAGAATCTACTTCCATTTCATTTTAAAAAATGGCATATGGTTTTCATGTAAAGAAAATTAACATTAATGTTTGCCTTATATTTCTTTCAAAATATTTGCATTGCAAAGTTTTCAGAGGTTTACATTTGGAATCACACAAGTTAAGGTACCTGGTTTTTTCCCCACAGATGAACAAATGTACAGTAGGGAAATTACGTGGATCCAAAAGAAAAGAGGGAAGCAATCATTCTAAGCATTTCAAAATGCTTTAAAGCTTTGCAGATTCAAGATAGGGCACAAACCATTTATTTCATTCTTTCTGTTTGCTTGGCCTCTTATTCTTTCTTCTGTCCTTTTCTGACTTCCCCTGAGACAAAGCATGATTGTGTGCTAGCACTTCAACAACACCGCTGAACATTAAAAAGATTGTAAGCATGATAATGCAGGTGATTGGAGACTATAAATGGAAGAACTTCCTTATACAGTTAGAAAAAAATTATCAAAGAGGTATTTATGAAATCTGTTCCTCCTATTTTCCTTTTCTCCATTCAAGCCCGTAGGGTTGATTGGCACAGGGATTCATTATTACTCCCTTTCTGATAAAAGGCATCATGCTACTTGAAGGCAACATAGTAGGGTTGGTTTATACCAGGCATAAAACTGATCTTTTAATTTGACTTTTGCAGTGCTGTCCTTATTATCATGTGTGAACAGTCTAAAGAAATCAAATACACCATGTGGGTAATTTTGTGCTTTTGCTTGAAACTCTTTTAAAAGCTCATACAGAAACTTAAAGATGGAAACAGATGACAGACCTTACTTTGGAGACAGACTCAACTTAGTAATTAAAAACAAACATTAAGTACAAACTTCGCTGTAAAATCATTACGGGAAAAGGATTACATTACTCAGTAACAATAAAATTTGCCTTAAAGATGCAAATATTGCGTTGGATAGATCTCCTTTTGGTACAAATCAAGCAAACTTTTTTGATTGCAATGCATAGAAAATGAGCTACCTGGTTAAGAGGAAAAGCACAATTATACTGTGAGACAAAGATCCCCAAAGTCCACAACTTTGTAGTGAATGCTCATAAAGTGTCCCAAAACCAGAACTTGACCTCTTCTGTGGATCTTACTGCCTTCTGAAAGGTCAATAATTTGGCAATCTAGGTAAACCATCCAGATTTTTGTATTTAACAGCTTGCTATGAACCTTTCTACAAAATTCTTTAGGTATTGACAGCATCACATGAATGGGTTACAAAACATAACTCTTACACACTACAAGGGGAAAAAAACCCAACTCATTTTAGCCATATAATCATTCTCTAATCACCCCCCCCAAGGCTGGACTGAGCTCTCATGAAGTCTCCATTCTGCCATTTCTTCTCAAGTTCAAGGGCCTTATTCTCGCCTTGTAGGAACCCAGTTTTTCTACCTCATCCTTTTTAACCCTTCTTTGTGAAGTGTACCGTTTCTTCAGATGCTTTATTCTTTCTTTGTTGAGAAAATCAAAACCAAAAGAAAATTCAGAAAATGCAGGCACCTTTTAATGATACAATGTGGCTGTGGGGTTTTTCTGTAGTATTTAACGCAATAAAATTAACCTTGTAATCATTCTACTGGGCCTTTGACCACTTCAGAGCCATGAGCTGATGTTTTCAGAAAACTGTTCATAAGAGGCTTGTCTAAGCTGTGGGACCAAAAGAAGGATTTTCTAAGGAGTTGGTGAGAATCCTCACCAGCTATGCACAAAACCAAGATCTAGGTTCCCACCTTTGTCTGTCAAAACAGACGTGTAAGCAGGTAAAGTAGAGAAAATTGCTCCAGTAAGTCCTTTAGTTTGTACTCGTAAAGAACCACAGCCTTAGGCACAATATGAAGAGCTATCCCATAATTAATATGGAAACAAATCTCTGCCACCACTTCCCTCAGCATCTTCTATATACGTCAATACATAGACACAGAGAAGATTATTGTTTTCACCTGAATATGTTTATTTGCTCTCAGCAAAATTAACTTCATTAGTCTTTTTTTAACTCAGTCGAAATATTAGGATATTTCAGATGTGGCCCCATATACATTTTTACTCTAACAAGAAATATTATTTGAGGTATGAATTCCATAATTTTGAACACGGATTATAATCCCCTCAGAAATGTGGAGGAAAACCAAGACAATGATCCAGCAAACAGATCTGTAGAACCAAAGACAATGAATGCTGTATGTACACAAAAACATGCCCAAGCTGATCTAATTGCAAGACTTAGCATTAAAAACCACTGCTTCAATAACACAATTCTTTAATATTAGATATTGTTCATTTGATACCTTTACCTACTTTTATCCAGATGAAAGAATCAATCTACACTTTCAGATAATTTTACTTGAGAGTATTGACATCAGGGAAAATTAAAATAACTGCCAATTAGGGAAGCTGAAACAATCAGCCAAGGAAACAGGGGTTAAGGAATCTTTTCCCAAAAGGCTCATCTCATGGGATGACAGTATACACACACCCCAGTTTCTGCTCTAGTCAACTCTGCACCAAGCTCTTTGCTAAGCGTATCTACTAGAAACACATCCAGTGTTGACTGGAAGATTGCAAGAGGCAGACAACCACTGCAGCCTTAGGTACACTGTTCTACTGATTAATTGCTCTTGCTTTTAAAAGTTCACATCTATTCTTAAGCTTATTTATCTTGCCTCAGCTTCTAGCCTTTTTGTACTGGATTAAATAACAAGTTAGGAGAACACACAGACAGACTACAGGAGAGCTGACAGGAAAAAGCAAATAACTAGGAACACTATTTACTTCACTTTGCAGCTCGTAGTTCCAGACTTTCCTCCAAATCATCATCATCATTGAAAAGAACACCACACACTCAGCTACCTTCACAGTCCCCAAACCTGCTGACAAAACTTCTACGTTTATTTTCCTGCTGTATTTCTGCTCACGATCAGTACACTTCTTCCCAGTTCTTAAAAGAGGAATTGCAAGAAAAAGTACCTAAAGTGTGCCAATGGAATGACCTAACATAGATCAGTACCTGGTGCTGCTGTCTTTTGCTCATTTCCCTAAGTAGTCTTTCCTTGAGGAAAAACAGCATCTCCCACTCAGACCAAGTACACTTAGGGGCCCAGCCGTGTCTGCACTGCTGTGCTCTGAAAACCTCCCACATCCAACTTGCTGCTCCCAACCCACTGCAACCCAATCAATAATGCCAGAGTTACAGTTCAAGAGAGATCAAAATTCTGAGGAAGAAAACAACCACAAATTTGCTAGCTTGTCAAAATAAGTGTTACAGTGATAGTATAACACAGCCTCTGCCCATCTACAAATATGTCTTTTGCTATCTTTGGTGCTTCAGAGATTCATGAATTACTGAGATCTTGCTTGCATTACTGAGTTTGATTTGTTTGCTGCCTGACAGGTTAGGAATGGCAGTTCACTGCTATGAAGCAAGCCCTTTAGATCTGCACTAGGAAGTGAAGTGACAAAGCACTAGCTATAGTCATGCAAGGAGGTGACTGGAGGAGACTACCCCAGTGACAAATCAAAGCAGCAGTTGTGAAAGAAGCATGGGGAGGCTGCAGGAGGGAACAGTTCACTTGTCACTTCTGTACTAAATAACACGACCTTTACAACCCCGTGTGTGTTCTCTTCAGAAAACAGAAAAAGGAGAAACAGCTGAGGGACTCTGCCAGCAGATTTCTGCCAGTTTTGGATGCCAGGATAAACATGCAACCAGAAGGAATTTGGTAACTGATGCATAACTTAAATCTATATGATATGATGCAATATTCCGAGGTGCCGATAAAGGAGAGAATTCAGGTGTCAGGATTGTGCAGTGCTGTGGCTCAGCCAAATTAACTGCACTTACCAGTGATGGAGTACTGCACCAAAAAAAGCCATACGAGTACTCCAGAGCGATTCGTGTATATTGACACCACATTATTTTGTAGCTTAGCAATATAACCATAGAGCTTGTAATTAAAAAAAAAAAAAAAAAAAAAAACAACAACAAAAAAAAAAAAACACAACCACACAAAAGAAACTACGATGCTGAAATATTAAGACGTAAGAAAATACCTTAGTGTGTTATACCAAGGACCAGAAAAGTAATTCTGCATGCACTGAACAGCACTGAACTCAGAAATAGAGCCTCAGTACGTTTTGTGACAAGAATGAATCAAAATACAGCATTCCAGTCTGCAGAAACCAAGTGCACATTGTTTTTAAAATTCATTAAGAGGCATCTGAGGTATTAACAGTCTCCATGGCAGCTTCTGAACAGGTTGCAAATTAACATGCTCTGACAACTGAGCTCCTTACCTATTCGAATTCTTCAATGACTGGTTGAATTGTTAAGAGCTAGAGTTCTATCCTGTCTTCATTTTCCAATTATTCTAATATCTTTCTGATCTTTTACTCCTCTGACACAAATGGATTAGTACTGTTATACCTGTCACTCTCCAGACAAGCAGTGGAATCTATTTAAGTGCATAAATACATGCATTATGTCTGTATGTACACATGCACTTAAAAAATACACGTATGTTTTAGTAGCACATTACCAAGATCTACCAGAAGCATTCCAAAGTCAGGAATTGACTCTGATAGTAAGAGATTGCAGATCCTCATAAACGAGTGAAATTTCAGGATGAGGAGTCAGGGCTACAAAAAAAACACAGAGCAAAAGGCACATCCTACACTAGGTTTTTGCCCAGAAGGAATATAGAATTCTTCAAAAAAGAACCAATGAGCAATTAAACTAGGAAAAAAAGGAAAACGCACACACACAATAATTCTCAGAAATAGCTGCACAGCTATGAGATATTCCAAAAGCACTCTGCACAAGGCAGAGGCTTCGAACAGAAAATATCAGTCTAAACAGTTAATATTTGGTAAAGCTGTAAGCAGCTGAAGACAAAAGCCTACAATGGGAAGTGTCAGGCATCTTAATAGGCAGCGATATAAGCACCACCTATAATAAATGAGGGAGGGACAGAAAAAGAGAGTATAAATAAATTAACTATAGCCTAGAAACCTCAAACAAGTGTCTCACTTTGCTGAAAATAAGATTTTTCTTACTAACAAGTACAGGATTTTTATATGACATATTGAGAAGTATATTTCTTTGTGATGCTGGTCTATCTCAGAGGTATCATAAGTATAGAACCATGTAATGTGGCTGTTACTATGGAAACAACTCCTTTTCTAAGGAAAATCAGAAGGTATAAGTCAAGTAAAATCCCAAATAATTTCTTGTGACATTGGTTGGACACCTTGTTAAACCCTTAACTTATTGCATTCCCATTTCTGTCAGTTCTTTCCCATCTCTACATGTCTCACGTAGAAACAAGCAATACTAATTTTTCCCCACATTAATTGAAGTAATACATCCTGAGTATGCAGCACAAATTTCTTCACCTCAGCAGTAAATGCAGAACAGCCAAGGATGGGCTCTGAGGATATCTTTGCTAAAAGATGTGCCTTGTTCACACAAGAATCTGTCTCATCAAGGCATAACTTTCCACCTTCCATTCTAATCAAAGAAAAAATGGCCAAAATAAAATATCATGTCAATTTTACAGCAATTTCTTTATTTTTCTTCCCCAAATAAAAAGAATTCTATACAGTTAGACAAGTCACTATAGTGATTTCAATACTCAGGAAAACAGCAAACAAAGATTTTGAGGATGAATTGCTGAGGGTTACCACTACAAATTCATCTCTCTCCTAAATGTTTAAGGACATTACTTGCTAATAACCCCTTGACTCTTACTCGTCCCCTCCAAGTACTGAGTCTCAAATGTTCGCAAAGTCTCTCCCTGATAACCAACTGTGAATAAAAGCTATAATGTGTAACCTCTGTTTCAGCAATATTATCTGAGCCTGGTCTACAGACTACCAAATGTTCTTCCCTTATTCAATTTACCAACTGATTTTATCAGCTCTCCATTTCCAAACCCAGTTTTTCTTCACTAAGGTCAATGCCAGTGTAGATCTGCTCCTTATTGCCAGTATTCAATTAAGAACAGGCGCATCACACTTCCTGCAAAAAGATTTGGGTTTACAAATCCTAGTAACTTTTCTCTTTCTCACTATTACTTAAGCACATAAAGGCTTTGCGCCACAAAAGGTGACAATTCGGGGTGACACGACAATGCTTGACACGGAGAACCAAAACAAACTTCAGGGAAATAAAAATAAACTACACTTTTTACGTGGTTCCAACATTAAAGATATTAAAATCAGTGGATAGGGAGCTGAACGTCCCCTTTGCCACTACGCCTGTAAACACACAGCCCTTACATTCAGTGAATGTAACAGGAGAAATTGAAACATGAACTCTACCCACAGCTGATATATTTTATGTTAGCCTTTCATCTGAATGAACACCTCACCCAATGCCTCTGTGATCCAGAAAGGGAAAAGATTAAGAAATTATAGGGAATTTCAAATTCATTGCTGTCTCTATCTGGAAAACAAAGCATGAGCACTGCCTCTTTTCTGAATATTTCTCCTCAGTATAAAGGTTTTGCTCAGCCCACTGGGAGACACAGACTCTCCCCACATGGTTTTAGGGACCAGCTGCAGCATCCAGAGTCTGTTACTGCTCAGTATCTGGAAAGCTCCTTACCTTACAGCAGCATGCTAAAAAAAAAAAAAAAAACCAGAAAATGGTTGAGAAAATTTGAATAATACATAAGTTGAAAGACATTGTCATCTGCTAGAAACTGCACAAACAGAAAAAGGGGCTTCAGTAATTCATCAAATAAGCTGCTCGCCATGAATTATTCACTTAGTTTTACTACTAAGGCTTCCATGTGCTTCAAGTCACACAAGTGTGATAGGGAGATAGCAACCTGGGAATCAGGGTTGTGAAGGTCTTGCCTGCTCTTATATTTTCCAAGAGAGGAAATGAAGTTAGAATAATTATATTTTTCTATTTTTATCTTGGCTATTAATCTCTTGGCTGGATTACTAAGGGATGCAGTATCTCTGCTTTGCCCTTTCAATGCCCATTTCCTTTATAAGTCACTAAGGGGAATTCTTCCTTTCAGCTGTACTTTTCCCCTTTGTGAATAGTCTCTAATGATCAGAGAAGTCTAGAAGTGAGCTAAAGAGCCTGTGGATCAGAAGACTTGTTTTCAGGATGGTACCCATATTCATGAAAGCAAGCAATCCAAAGAGAAAAAGCTTCAAGAGAAGTTTGATGATAATACAATAAAGAAGGGAGAAAAGAAGTGAGAGAAGAAATGAGAGCCACCTAAGGAACAGCATGAAATAACCATTAAGATGCAAACAGCTTAAACGTAGAATCCCTTCTCCTTGCGTTCTTTTTTAAATGGAGCAGAAGTTCCAAAATACATCAGGATCACAGAGAAAAACTCAATCATGTTATTCTGATAAAAGACACTACTGTGTTCGCCAGATCTGCAGGCAGTAAAAAAATTTTAAAAAAAAATCTCTGAGAAAATAAAGGTCCTTCCTTAGTCCCTGTAGGGCTGCAGAAGGCAGCCTGCATCCTTGAACAGACCTGCAGGTAAATACGGTCCCTTTAATGACTGACAACAGCCCAGGAACAAACAGATTATTCCATTTAGTGAAGCATTAATTCCATTTGCTGGAGCTCTAGAAAACAAGCTCAGTGAAACACACTGTGAATATCAAACCACCCTCACGGTTTGAAGAACTCACTAATATCCGATTGGATTATCCCAACTTGTGTCTTACAGTTGTACACTCTCAAGAAATCTTCAAAGTCCAAAAAGTGAACGGAAATGGATTCTGCACTAAGCAGTTCACCACAAGTGAAGAATTTTGGTATCTACTTTGGGAGAGCTGTTTGATGTATTTTTCCGAACAGTATTTTATTTCCTTTTTTTCCTTTTTTCCATACTACACGCTACAGTATAACTTAAAACTAGCAAACGTATGCAGGATTTTTATTACTTAATAGTTGTAAAGTTAAGAGTAATGGGTGATGCTTATATTTAATATGTGAACGAGGCTTTGATATCCAAGTTAAGTAGCTTTAATACATATTAGTTCTATCTGTGAACCTACAAAAACACTTCAACCAGAAAATATTCAAACCAAGATCAGTATTGATTCTGCTCCTTGAAAAATGCACAGACTGGGATAATTAAAAGTTATACATGTCTAAAGAATACTTGCCAATACTAACAGGAAGAGAAACGTCTGGAATCACGATACACCAACTATGATGAACAAATATGACACCCATGGTGGGTATGCTTAACTTCTTTGATACCCATGCACTAAAGAGCAATATAATATACAAAGGAACACCGAATTCTGTGTACTGTACTTACACACAATGAGAGAAGGAGTGCTTGCTTTAACTAAGCATGCACCAGCAGCTCAGACTAGCATTTGCTTGGACTCATCTGTTTTGCCATCCGTTCTTTTGACAGCGGTTTTTATATTCATGATTTGCAGTTCATACTACTATTTTAGGTACACATACCTTCCACTGATACCAAAACTTCAAAGATAATAGTGCAAGAAGCACTGTATCATTTTGTCCAGATGTAAGTGCCTAAACTGAAAGCAGGGAAGTAGAAAGGAGAGAGAGTGGCAGAGTCAGCCACAGCGGATTGATTTAATACCATTACAAAAGTGGATCATGACTGAAAAGAGGGAATAACATTGAAAGAATGTAAATATCTGATACTAGGCTTGATTTCCCTTTGTAATTCAGCTATTTTCCTAAAGCCTGTCTCTTGATGAGTAGTCTAACCCCTGAAACATACTGGTTTGCAAGCTCTTTCCACAAGCTGTGGAGGAACTCTTCTCTAACAGAGAGAATGTCCTGGGTATTTCAGGAGTCACACATACACACTTGCACAGATGTAGTGTGTATGTGTGCACATAAGTCCTGACTAGCAAAAGGTAATACAAATACATTAGCAAATTTACAAGTGTCAATTTACAATTAATAAGATTTTTATTTCTACCATTTTTGGTTTGTTAGAAAATAGTAATTGATGCCTACACAGAACTGCTACAGAGAAGCAATTAAAGCATATAATAATATTTTAAATTATCTTAAGAGCATTAAATAACTTTTAAAGGTTCAAAGTACATGTATCAGCTAACATACACACATACACACACATATGTATACATATTTTAAAATACTGAGGCAAAAAATGAATGGGCTGTTTCAGACTGCAGAAACTCTGAGTTTTAGTAAAATTTTGTCTTCCAAAAAGCACCCCAGATTCTTAGTGTTGCAGTTGATTAAGGCCTGTTGATAATAAAGGCTGTTACATCCTTCCTTGCCTACAAAATTTTGAAATCTCTCTCATGACCATCCTGCTTTTCAGAGTACCTCATTCTTTCTCATTCTGTCCTGACCTTGCACCTCTCAGAAAATTTTGCCAAGTGAACTGGCAAAAGATATCTTTTCCAGTATCTGCTAGCCAAATCAAAAATTACAGTGTTTAAAAACTAAAAATATTTCTAGACAGCAGACACCACAGTACTTCCTTTTTATCAGTAAAGAACATTACTGAGGACTGGATTTTTTTTTTTTTACATTTTGTTTTTATTGGGCTTAAGAAGAAAATTTTGGTATCACTTGACCGACAAGAGAAGACTCTGCACAACATTGTCTAAAAGAATGTTTAGAACTGACTCAGGTGGCCTGGTGCCATCCAAAATTAAGTCATGAATTGCTGGTATAACGGGGTTTTTAAGCCTTGTGGTTCCTTGTCCAGACCTGGCAGCCAGTGACAGAGCCTGGCATGTTTTTGGCACTGGTTTCAACAGGGGTGTCCCAAGTCACAGGAGGTCCGGCTGTTCTTAACACCACTAGTGAAAACTTCTCTTCCAGAACAAGGACTCCACGTCAAAGTATCCACACTCAAAAGGTTTTTTTCCACAATAGTCTTACATTACTTGTACGAGTCAGAGTAAAAACATACCATACAGAAAAACCTAAAGTACTATTTGCTTGCAACAGGCTCACAGCTACTCGGTCTTGAGGGCAGTGCTGTGTGAAGGAATTCAGTTTGCTTTATATCATAAAAAGACTTGTAATAATGTCCTTTTCATTTCTCCTGACAGCCACTGTAAATATATCTCATTCACTTTCAAATGCCACTGCTCACACGTTGAGAAATGCTGCTCTGCTTCTAGAAACACTTGCTGGACACCAGATGGTAGGAACAGCCAGATTTCTCCTGCACCCAACCCTGTGGTGCTCAGGTCTGCTGCTCTGTCCTGCCCTGACAGAGGTAGTGCCCATGACAGAGGATGCCATCGCTGCTGTGACAATCAGATTTTGGGCCGCAGTTTGCATCATCAATCAATAATATCAGTAAAGTGGCAAGTTTTCCATATGACATAAGTACGAGGTCACTGTTACTATTAACCTTTTCATTTATACACTTATATAAAAAAATATAAATTTCTATATTCGCCTAATTTTAAAACACAAATGCTAGGAAGGAGTTAGCAAGCTGCCAGTCACTCAAATGGTCCTGCCATGCAGACACGTCTGGTGTGTGGGGTTCAGGGATGTTTGGCAGTCAATGTGCTTACGGTCCATCTGCTCACAGCAATAGCAACAGTGTGCCAGGTTTCTAACTGTATTCTTCAGCTACAGTGTTTATTGTTCAAGTAGATTGTTTTCCTACTACTCAATGCTGATTTGTAAACTGTCTCTTTTTAGCACTGTTTTCATGAAAATGAAAGGAAACACAAATGAGTAACAGTCTTCCCTTTCCTGTACTGCAATTTAGGAGAGGGCAGGGGGGAGCCCATTATTGTTGGTTACAGCTAATTTACTGAGTAAGAGAAGGTTCTCCATCTAAATTTGAATATGTAAATAATCCAGTTAGAAACACATATCTCTCTGCTGCGTATTTAATTCCAACTTGCTATGCTCTTCCCCATGCTGCTCTGCATCTCTGTAAGTCTTCAATTATTATCGTTGAACCAGTCACACCGCGCACATCCCGACTGTCACACGGATCTGCATCAAAGTCACACAAATACTCTCATGCCTATAGTTCAACTTGACTGTTTCTATGGTTATGACAGATATATTAGTGCCTTTCCTTAATTATATACCTTGCTATCGACCACTCTGTGATCTAGCCCCTACATCAGACTCTTTGCAACAGGGCCTGCTGACATTAACATGAAGAACTAATATAGCAACCTATTTTTTCCCCTGAGCTGAGGAAAACTGAAGGCTTAAAGAAACTGTACAATAAATGTCAATGCAGCCACAGATAGCTACAGACACAATAACATGAGACCTACTGTATGCAAGATTTTGTGAGATAAGTGTTTTGATGAGCATGGTTCTGGTTTTAAGCCATTTAATCACCATATAAAACTTTCTGTTGATTTTGCTACATTTCACATGACATTGTACCCTAATCCTATACTTGGCAGAACTGTTGCTGTTTTCTCTCAGAAACCTTGCATTTTATGCAAACTGTAGTTCTTAAGCAAAAATATATATCTGTTTGGAGAGTTAAAAACAATTTCTTACTGATGTCACAGAGGTTTATGCTGCTCTAAACCTAGCTAGCCCCATTATCTCATTGTTGGCCTAGCATGACTCACAGAGGTTACATCAAGCAATCAGCCTAACTCTTACACAATAGCCAAGCTCTTAAGATATCTTGCTACGTTCATTGCAGTGCACAACATCGGCATCCAATTCATTCAGCATGTCAATTCAACACAATTATTTTACACCAGGTGCCATCAGCATCTATTCATTGTGACACAGTACATTTCAGAAGAAAACCTTTCTTTAAGAAAAAGAATGGAAGCTCAGGGAAAGAGGCATTTCGACACCATTACATTTGCCACAGCTCTCACTTGGCAGCGTGGCACAGTCACCTTCCTTTCTGAGAGACCAACGTGCTAAGAAAACAGAGGACTGCGCTTCTGATCTTCATCCGTGCACTTCTACCCCCAGTCTGCAGCGCCTTTTGGGAGCAGGTGGTACCTGCTGCTGGCTGTTACAGCTCATTACAGCATCCATTCCTGCACCAAGACTTGTCATTCAGAACAGCATCGCAAAGGACGGCACCATAAGTGAAATACCATCCCCTCCTCTTTATTGTGCAAACTGAACGCTGTGGAGATCGGAGACATTTCCAGCTCTTCAACCCTCTGCAGTGATACCACCTCAGATTATACAGACAAACCAAAAAAAACCAGGTGGATCTGACTTTATACCTATTGTAGTTGCACAGAGCCCTGAGAGAGCTTGGTCTGCCTGTCGAGGCACAGGCAGTAGGGAAAGGTGTTATGAATATAGAATCATGAAGTGAACAGGATGACATGCACACACCATTTACTTGTGAGCAGACTGAGTCCAGAACAGAGAACCTCACTAGAAACAGAGTATTTTAAAGCACAAAGACTGGGGATAACAGTGGGGATGGGGGAGAGGAAATCAATACCCATGATGGGAGACAGGTGAAAAAAGGAGAGAAACGTTTTGAACAAAATACCTGAAGTACTGCAGAAGTGCCCTGCAGAACAAATAAGGCATTAAACCTATTGGAATGGCAGAGAGAAGCACTAAATAAGAACAACCTCTAAGTCAGTAAAACATAAAGGAGGGATGGCTTACATGTTAAAATAATGATAAATAGTGTCAAACTTCCCCTTTGCCCCAAAGCACATCAGACAGGACAATCTAGCAGGGAAGATGCAGGCTGGAGCACGGGGACTGCTTAGCAATGCACACAATAGCGAAGGGCAGGAACACAGGGACCATCACATTCAATTCAAAAGGATAAGAAGAATTTAGAAAGACAGAAGTAATTACTTGAACTGGAGTCTTGCCTGCTGTAAAGACCTTCAAGAGGTAGAACATCAGGTACAAAAGAAGACTGGGAAGATTACATATTGAAGTTCTGAGACCACAAAAAGAAAATGCACCACAGAGCAAGAAAGCAAAGCCACACAAGGGGCTAAGCTAAATAACGAGAAATTTCAAGTGAATTAAGAACATGAGGTCAACGAAGGAGACGGTATGACAGTCCTCTAAGAGGTAGGAACGATAATTTATTCACCAGAAGGGGAGAAAGGCAGTAATTCAGAGTGCTAGAGCCAAGAATCCAAGTGTGAAGTTCAAAAACTACACATTCTGTCAAAGGAACTTGAAAGAGACATAGCACATCAGGTCAAAACATTAAAATGGGGCAAATTACTGGGAAAAAAATCTACCAGAACATCACTGGTTTTAACCAAAACCTTAGCGGTAACACAAAGATGCAAAGCAAGTGATGATGGGGATGAGATTTAAATAAAAGTTGTAAATAAAGTTGTAAGTTCCTAATGGGAAAAAAGAGGGAAAAAAATTAAACAATGTACAAATTAAGAATTGCAATGGAGATCACTGGTCAACAGGAAGCATTTTTCACTATTAAAATGACTAAGTAAACTAAAAAAAACCACAAAGACAGCAAACTGCCAAATCTCTGGTGTAAAGAACACATGGTAAAAGTAAAGTTTCCACCAACTACTGCAGTGAAGAGATACATGCAATGGAATAACATTTAAAATAATAACTACCAGTCAAAGTCAGGAAAGCAAAGTGGCCTGAAAATCCAGTCAAGGTATCTCTCTGGTATGCAGAAATTTAACACAGTTGGATCCCTCCAGTAATCCTGAACCGACATGACCAGATATTCTGCAGAAAAAGATCTGGAGAGTACAAAAAATGCCAGTATGGAATTTTGAACTCAGGTCCCTGTGGCTTGATCCATTCTTTAATAATGTATTTATTAGTGTCCCATCTGCCAAAAGAATCATTTTCCCAGCTTTCCTCAATTTTTAAGAAATAAAGCATATAAAACCCCCAATGCATTCCTGCCTATGAATAGGAAATAAATCTGGAAAGGGTTCTCATAGACAAACTAAGTGGCATAATGATTCTGTGAGCACTTTCTCACTAAAATACCTTTTTGCTTAGCTCCTCAGGAAAACTCAAGTGTCTTTCAAGCAACACAAATCCAAATAATAACAAAAAATATATTTTTTCCTCACAAATCTATACTCACAACTTAAAAAGATAATATTATTGAAGACCTCACAATATATATTCACAGCGTCACACCCAAAAAAAGCAACCTATTGCCTTCCTGATTTAGAAGCCAACTGATTTTGCATAGGATAAAATAAATAAAGACTTAGAAATAAAATGGTGAATCATTCAATTAGTTTTCGCTTTCCACTGCAGCAGCTAAGGGAAATTCTGATCAATACAGTGAACATTCAGCTTCCTAAACATAAAGCACATTTCATACAAAGCTGAACATTTTTCTCCTTGTCACACAGAATTATCTTAATTATTGTTTCAAGGAACAGCTTTACACAGAATCATCTAGGAGTCCAAAATGCTGCTCAGAAACTCATCACTGGAATAATTTATGATTTTTTCTTCCTAACATCTTGGGCTTGTTTGATATGCTTGCCATTTCTCTCTGACAGGGAGGTCGATTAAATCACATTTATATTGTAAACGTATGCATTGCTTTTTACCCTAGGCGGTGGATGAAGAGATACAGAGCCCCATGGGAAAAGCAAGCCAATCCACTTTCATATTGCAAATTTCTGCTGTTCAGAAGAAATGAATGGTTGCCAGGGAGAGCTGGGAATTACTCGAGGATGCAAAATGTTATTTTAGAATCCTTTTGAGAGAGGTTTTTCTCTCCCCCACCTCACCATTTTCACATCTTCTGCTAATGCAGCTCACATCAGTTTCTATGAAAACACTGAAGGAATGCACTTCACCAGCATTCTTCAGAGGATCTGTATAAATCAGGCTTTAACTCTGCCTGCATAAAGCAGGCCATTTCTTTACTTTCAAAGCGAAAAGGGAGAAAGGATTTGTAACATTTTCCAAAGCATTATGACTACCAAAGATCATTCGAGATGAGGAAGGTCACCACATGTTTTTGAACTAAAAGAAAGTGCTAAAAATGGGGAGGGTAAAGGTCATTGCTTAGGGCCATGGAAAAATGAGGCTTCGGTATCATTAACCTAACAGAACTAATTAGGAAACATTCAGCTTTTATAAATTATGCAAAGCACTCAATTTACACTTTTTCAGATTTCTACCATAACAGAGGTAATTAGGAAACATTTACAGCAACAGTGTAACCTAATAAAGCAACCCTCTCATATCAGGACACCTTCCCACTAATACTTCCTTATCTACAGTAGTGAGAAATAGGCGTTATTACCTGAAGAAGCTTTATGGAAATCATTTCATCTGTGACCGAAGATCAACAAGATCATGTTGGTATTTCCCCTTCACTTGAGGCAATAGCAAAGAGTCAATCAACTCAACTAAGTAAATAACTGGCTCTTTGTAGTTCTAAGGGCTTCTTGCTAGTTTAATTATAACAGAAAATTAGCTTGTATGGTTTAACCTTAAGAATATAAACCTTGCCATTCAGGGATTATGTAAACTCAGGGTCAAATCCTACAGTGGAGTCCATTCCCACTTAGTACCCCTGAAAAACTGGAGAGATTTGACATTTCAGTATTAAATTTAACAGCATGAAGTATTCTGAAATATCAGCTTGGTTCTCTGATTAATTTTTGCAGGACTTGCGCTAAGTATTTTAAAAAGGACGCTCTAACAAAAAATCCCAAACTTAGGAACACTCAGCAGAGAATGACATCTTTGTAGCATACAAAATGTTCAAGTTATTATCTCCACACATCTTGTATTTGTTTTTGAAACACAGTTTGCAAAGCTAACCAGATCATTTTCCTCCTCCCATCAGAGAGGAGGAGACAGAGAACAAAATATAAATCAGTGAAAAAGAACGGGGGCTGAAAGCAAACTGGGAAGGGATGGGTTGGGGGTGGGAATTGGCTAAGAGGAAAGGGGAGGTTAAGGATAAAAGTCTCATGAAAGTCTTAAGTTATAAGAATTCAACCACCTCTAGTATTTCAAGGGGTTAAGAAGATAAGCAAAAACACTCCTGCCTTCAGATTTTTCTATTTGTAATGCTCGAAAGAGTGACTTACAGTGAGATTCAAAGAAGTCAGTGGAAAGATTCCCTGCACTGATCTTCAGATGTTCTGTACAAAACACATCCTGATTTGGCTATAGGATTTTGATGACAATGCAAAAGACTTAATATGTAATCATAGAAATTCAGCTTGTGACCTGGGGGAGATAAAGACCAAGAAGGAATTTTGGCACACTACAGCTTTCAGAAAAAGTGCAGAACATCACTCGGCAAGTTTTCTTGTATATCATCCATCGTTTTTCCTCCCATGAACTGCACAGTCAAAATATACAACATATGACTAGAACATCTATGTATATTTCTGATGTTTTCCCTCTTAACCAAAAATTAAGTTTTCACAAAAATACTTGGAAAACTCTTATGTTTCTGCTATTGGCATAACTCCAATACTGACCAGCTCTAAGGAAAATTAACTCTTGAAACCTTTTCACAATATCACTGTGTAAATCTCCTGCCATGAATCAGAATTAAATAAACATAGCTTTTCTCCATCACCCATGTTTAACCAGTTATAGCAAAAGTCTCACATTCCAGTGTTCCAGTCTCAAAGCAGTGGATCAGCCCCTCATTCCCCCATGCATGGGGGAGCTTGCTCAACTGGTATGTATAAAAACCAGCCAACACTGAATGATATCTAAAGAGTTTTAACCCAAATACTAGTATTTTCCTTACTAGAATTATCAACTTGCTAATATTTGTTTTGTTTTGTGTTTGTCTTAATTCTATTTATACAAAGTACTCCTGGTGTATGAATCTCTTGCTATTCATACGTTAGAGTTTGGTTCACGATTTTACATGGTTTAGTGCTACTTGTACCATAATAGGAAAAGTGCATACAGGAAAGCAAGAATTTACATTATATCATTAAAAATTATTAAAAATACACCATGAACAAAATCTACAATGGTACAATTCAGTGTTGTCAGATACTTTCAGTGACATTACAACAAAGCAGAAAACAAGAAAACATGAGATTATACCTTTGGTTCTGCCATTCACCTGCTATGTAACCATGGAAAAATAATGATGGCTGCTTAATTCCATTTCTGCTTTTCTTCACTTCTTCTTAGGTGAAGAGGCAATAATTATTAATTTTGCTGGAGGTTAATAGGTACAAGCATAATCCAGATAATACTACTAAAAGATAACATGGGCCTTGAAAGATGAATTCATGGCACAATTTCTATGCTTTCGTTTACCTGACTGGAACATACAGGTTTGTCCACCAACTACCTGGTAAATCATGAGAACATTGCACAGACTGACAGCTATAATGGACATCAGGATGTGTAGTAATAGGTCTCTGGTACAGTTCACCCAAACTTACTGCAACTGTGGTTTAAAAGACAGCCAAAATATTGAAACAAAACAGAGAACAGAGACACAAAAAAGAAGCTGTGAGAAGTGTTTCATTACTTCCATTCACACTAGAGAAAAGACACCTTCCACCGTTGGTATTAGTGGATGCCAGAAAGAAGTGTTGCTCCATTTCATAAACAGAGAGTTCCAGCAGAGCTGCCAGAGGTGCTGAATGAACTTACAGAGCTTCATTATCTTGAGGCTATCATAAAGGCTGAATGTACAAACTTATTCATACTTTTCCATAAACTGCAAGGAGGTGGGAAAACAAAACAATGTTGCATCTTTGCAGATGGCACACCTTGAAAGCTCAGCTCTAACAGCCACATCTGTAGCTGCAGGCACTCAGGAGAGCCCTGCCCTACCTATGGATTTGTCAGCTGCTCTCAGATCACCCAAGGGCACTGCTGTGGCTATGGCAGAAATGCTTTGTGTGAATTAATCTGATCTCTCACTACACCTAAATCCCATCCATGTTTTAGTCCTGATATGATGATGACAATGTCTTTTGTTTGTTCTGCTCTTGTCTCATACTCCTTTAAGAGCAGGTGGCTGAGGGAGTTCTCCTTGAATAGTTACTGCTTTAACAACCTTCTATTGTCCCAGGCTGACAGACACACACAATCCAACCCTGCCGTCCCAGAGATATTCAGTAATAGAGAAATTCCCTGAGAAACTGCTTCATAATATTTAGAAGAACTCTGAAGTTGTACAGAAACTTTTCCCAAATCTTTCAACAATGTCAGTGGTCTTTGAATAATCTTCTTCAAATTCTACATGAGTTCTGTGGCCAGGACCCAAGTCTCATGGACCTTAGCCCATTATCCTAACCATAGACATCTTGAGCAAACATCTTTTTTTGATAATGCAAATGGACCAATTTTTTTCAACATCAAAAAGCTGAAGACTCAAAACAGTCTTCAAGTAACCCCCCCCCTTCATTCAGGAGCTCACCTAGTAATCCTTTTTCTCTTGAATTCCAAATATAAGTACAACTATATGAATGAGAAACATTTGCCCACATAAATAAAAGCTGCCTCTCCTGGTCCCTCATTAGTACAAATCCACCTGTCCTTTGTTTTCAGCTTCTGGGTGAGAGGAACAGATATACATTGTATTCATTAGAGTCCTCATTATGACTCCTGCTACCAGAACAAGATACCCTAATTGTAAGACAGATGAGAAAGACAGCGGCATCCTGTAGTAGCGTGACCTTTCCAACACTTCATATTTTGACTTGCTGACCATTCCATCTGCTTGTTGCACACTGCAGGGAAGAACAGGATAGTCATGCATGACGGTAACTGGGAGGAAAGTTAACCCATTACTGAAAACCGATGAAATCTCACTACGAGTTTTCGTTCGGTCCTGTCTCGACTCCTGCTAAACCGCCAGGGCTCGCCCTGCATTTCTGTTAACTGTGGCAATAGGCATTTTTATTGTATCTCTGAGATCACACTCACAGATCGAGCTTCTTTTTTGAAAAAGCAATGATGGATTACCGTTCTGGGCAACACTTTGCAAAAAGTGACAAATCACTTTTAATTCCTTGGATATTCATTATCATAACACTAATCCATCTGGCATTAAGGAAGGAATAATGTTCAAGCCCGTATTCTTTCCTTTGCAATTTAGTACAAGTCTTGAACAGCTTTTGAGATCTTATTATCAGAGATCCCCAGATATTTTCATATCACATAAAATACTCCAAAATATTACAGGATCACTAATGTCTCAGCATTTTCACAACTTGACTTGAATATTACAGCATGAAGCTCTTCAGATAAGACTTGGCCTTTCCAACAGCAGGGGCACTTGATAACATCATTACTCCCCCCTTTGACTCTAGAAACTGTCACAATTTCTTGGTGAGCATAAACGTTTGCAGAACAAAATGAAAAAAAAAGCCTGAAGCAATTGACAGTCCACACCACGGAAAATGGGACAGACTGAATCTGTCTCTCCCAGTAGGCCTGTGGACCTTAACAGCACCTTTGAGCACCTAAAGGTGGCCTAGAAAAAAAGCCAGAGAGGGACTTCTGAAAAGGGTTCTTCAAATAAGATAAAATAAGAGGGAATGGCTTTAAACTGAAAGAGGGCAAGTTTAGATCAAGTACTAGAAAGAAATTCTTCGCCATGTGGGTTGTGGGGCACTGGGAGGGGTTACCCAGAAAAGTTGTGAATGTCCCATTCCTGAGAGTATTCAAGGGCAGCTTGGATGAACACCTTTCTTGGTCTGGTGGAAGGTGTCCCTGCTCATGACTGGGGGTTGGAACGAGATGATTTCCAAGGTTCCTTCCAATCCAAGCCACTCTATGATTCTCTGTAGGAAATTGTAATTTTAAGGCACAAATCTTGACAAACACTGCTCCAACAATGACCAGAAATATATATATTAAACATGTACATATCTTCATATAAAACTTAAATTTCTTTTAAGAGTAAAAATGAGGAATTATGGCAAAATATTACAGATCCAAGATCTATACCCATGTCTGCTTCTTCAAAAGACTGACCGAGCCATGGAAGCAATCTAAGAAGGGTAAGCCTCCCCAGATGTGGCCAAGGGCCAAGAACAGTGGGTTACAGAACTGTAGAAACAGTTTCAAGGGAACGGTCCAGACTAGAAGAAGGAAAAAGAAATACAGCAGAGACGGAAGGAGTCAGATATTTAAGAATCTAAAAAGTAACAAATGGAATAAAATTTCACACAAAATCAAACAGGCAGTCCGTGGAAGGCTGAAAGAATGAGCGAGAAGTGGTTACAGCAGCACAGAAGTTACTCTGAGAAACAGAAAGGGAAGCAAAGCTACAGAAAAGCAATGGAATTTGAGACACTGAATTTAAACCAGTGGTCCAACAGAATATATATTTTATATATAGTCAAAACACAAAACTGCTAAAGTGTTACTGGGAGATCTAGAGGAATATATAAAGCAGAGAATATCAAAGTTAAAATGTTACCTTTCCAAGAATACATCTAAAAGTACACATATCCACATGGGAAATGTGATGGAATCAATCTGATTGATTGATTAGCAAAACAAACAAACAAAACCCCAAAGCAAAATCCAACAAGAGCAAAACCACAACCCCACAAACGGGCAACGGCCTGGTATTTTGGCTTCTTAAAGTTCGATAAAGCTACACATTTCTAATTGCTCTTTGCCTAACTATTATTCAGTATGTAAATAATCCCAGTCATGAGGAATTAATAATTCATAAATCATGAAGTTAAAATTAATTTTCCCATGTCTGATTCTCTTTTAAAAAATACATAATACACAGTGGAAATGAAAATGGCTCAGGCTGTTTTACACTGGCTAAATATATTCATGTTTTCTATAGAGCACTCTTTCTCTTTGTATGAGAACTGTTAAGTCTTATTAATATTATTATTTAATAAGATTAGTAAAAATTAAACTCCACCATTTAAAAAACCTAGAAACATGTTTCCTTTTGTTTACAGGTAATTAGGTAATTTTAAACCAGCACACAGAGAATGAAATTAATTAATGGGGGAGGAGGGGACACGATGACTAGAGAGGAGCTGATTGGTACTGCATGAGAACTAAGGCACACTGTTATTTCATGTATTCCAGTTACAAAGCAGTATCTAAAGTACAGAGAATTTTACATGCACAGAATTTTGCAATGCTTCAACTCCCTTTCCTGTGAACTAAACCATTTAAATCCTGTGTTACAAACAAAGAAATGGACAGATTGTAAGACTTTCACAGCGACTTTTCACGTACATTTATAAAACACAGCATTGTGAGTCAGTGATGTATCCAGCGCTGGAGCGCAGAAACTCCCAGCACTGAAACAAGATGCAGTGTAGCATCTGCAATTATCTAAGGGATTAGTTCTCATGTTGCACGTTTTGTTTCTCTAAAAAGCCTTTGATGTGCGACCAGGGTTGGAGTATGTGACTTACTGATGCTTACCGTGCAGCAAGTTAAACTTGTATGTAACTGCTGAGGGCCTCATGCTGGTTTCCCCTGAATCACAGAAGTTGGATTCAACGTAAGAGTTTGTGCTTACCCAAAGTTTGCAAAAGGAGCAACAACGCATACTAGGAAATACACATACTGAGGGCTGCAGGACAAATTGAGAGAACCCATCACAAGCAGAACGCACTTCTGCAGTAAGGATTTTGGCAAATACATTAAACACGTGGACAAGCCACTGAGCTGAAAAAACCGCGTGCCCAAGAAACCCTTTTACACCATTCTGAGATGAAGGACTACAATCATTCATTAGTGACAGACCATCCGTTTACATACTCGTGACCCAGACTACATGAAGACTAGATTCCTCCAACTCTTTAAACTCCAATTCAGAGAGCATTTAACTACGTACTTAACTCTAAGCGCATACTCATGCCAATCCTTATTCATTACAAACTCACAGGTACACTTTAAGGTGATAGAGGATTGAATGCTTTGGCATTTGAACAAGGTGACCAGGCTGGTCCTGCTCTCCCAATTGCAGCTTGCTGCAGCTTTGCAGCTGAGGAGGGCAGGGCCGGGCCTGCGCTGAGGCACTGGGCAGTTGAGTTCAGACCCTTCCCATTTCTCACCTTTCTTTAATCTTGCTGTACTGTGCCTGAAGAGCCCTTTCATTAATATGTTTTGTGGGTCAAAGGACAAACAAATATTCTCAACTTGTCCATCACCCGAGTCCTTAAAGGGAAATCCCTTTCATTCACTGCAAGAGGCTCTGAGGCAGGAAGACACATGCTTCACCTGCCAGCAGCGTGGGGCACACTTGACTTACACACTGCATAATGGCTTTGACTGGTGTGTACTACCAGCAACTCCTGATCACTTCAAGGTGACTCCTGAAGCTTCAATCATCACACTGGTTTGTGGGTTGTAGGTTTTGGCTTGGGTTTTTTGTTGTTGATTCTTGGTTTGGTTTTTATTGGGTTTTGGGGGTGTTTTGGGGTTTTGGTTTGGTTTGAGTTTTGGGTGGTTTTTTCTTTGTTTGTTTGCTTCTTTTTTAATCCCTTTGGTTTGGTGTGGGGGAGATAACCACAAGAAAACAGAAAAATACCACAGGACATTATTCTCTCATTACATAAACACAAGCAGGCATTTATTAAGCTGTGCTTGAAATTGAGCGTTAACCAACATTAAAATCTGGTACTATCATATTTGAACAAGATATGAATATTTCCACTAAAAATTTTATTTCAAGTAGAGTGTGAGATGGTGATCACTTATGCAAAAGTACACCCCTACAGAACACCCAGATGTAGTCAAATTGAAGATAAAACTAATGATTATAAATCATCAGGTTGTCAGTGAAAGTCTGTGATAGCAATAGACTAGAGTACAAAATCACGTGACTGCCCAAATTATGTGACAGACATCAGGGTGCAGAGCATAAGCCATATAACTTGATGATATTCAAAAATATATACTTGTTTTAGTCTCAGCTTAGTGAAGAACTAGATAAAGCAAAAAAATCTTAACAAATAAAATGGATGTGCCTCATACCTTGATACTGCGTAACATTTCCCTATTTACCACTGATAACATGCCATTTGTCCTAGATCATCCTCATTCAAGAAAATAAGTGTCAGGTTTTTCTTGAAAGACCTCTATACATTCTTGCTGTGAAATACCAATCAATTGGTCATACTGACTTAAAGAAATACAGGTAAAGTCACATTATCTTGAAAATTCATTTTTAGTCTTTCTACCTCTACCACCTCAATTCAACTCTATTAATTACAGTGTTTTTCTCAGTAAGAACTTTGCTGTTACAAAATTAGAAATGTAATTTTCGAAATTAATCAAATAGTACAAGATTACAAATCCAATTTCAGCTATGGTAGAAACACAAACACAGCCGATATGCAGCATTTTTTAAAAAAAATTATTTTGCTCTATCAGTACCATAAACTTAACACTGTCTGTAAGAAAAAGAAAAATCAAATCAGAAACATCTACAACATTATAACTTTTAAGACAGTACTTTCTAGCTCCCTAACCCAGAAGGCATTTTTGAAATTCTGATAAGATATTTTAGTTTAGGCATGACCACCTTCTTTTCTCAGGCAACCAAGCGAGTGCTCTCTCTACTTAACACCTTCACTGCTGATAGACTGCTCACCGATCTCCTGGCACCGTAGTTCCCGAGAGGGACTATGTTCAAATGAACCGGTACCTAAGGATTCTTACTACAGCTATTATTTCCTAGGTGTACCTGGTGGAAGTCTATCAGCATTAGAAAAGTTAATTAGTCAACTGAGAGCTGGAATCTCACCAGGCTAATTTTTGCTGTCAGGGATAATGATAGATTTTTCAAGCCTTAAACCAACAATTGGTGCAAAAGATCAACTCACTAATGATTGTCAATTAGTCGTGTGACTGTTGACTTCATTTTTCTGCCTTTGAAAAACATGTCATACTCATTCAACAACAGCCCACGCCACCTGTATTTTGCAGCTGTGAAAATACAGATATTCCAAATGAATCCCCAGAGACACCAGAGCCGAATGTTTTCCAGTAAACAGCAAAAGCCTTATCATTGTAGTGTTATTAACTATGTTAATTTGTCTAGCAAAGCACAGTGCAGCATTCACAACTGCAGAATAACATAAACATTTCTGACAATAAACTAAGTCATTCATTTGTATTTGCTTACAGCTATCTTCACACAAGGACTGAAAACAAGATTTCAGTTAGAAAACTGAAGGTTCCCTCTCAGAGCATTGTCATCTTCCACAGACATGCCTGCATCAAACTAGAGCTTGCATGTTCAGGTACACAATCTGTAATTGTTGCAGAAGTGGCGGAGAGGCTCTATAAAAGAGAGTAACACCTTTCAGAAAGCAATTCAGGTAAGAGAAATTTACCTTCATCCCAACTGAACACAGCCTGTACTTTAGCAAGTATTTCCTTTCACATGAAAGAGCACATTTCAGCGAAAGAGTTCAAAGCATCACCTCACTGTATAATCTCAGCAACCACAACCCAGGAAGTAATTGGAACTTCTCAAAGTCTTCTCAATAAATAAGCACATGCTCATCCAAAGTAAATAGAAGGCTCCACTCCCACAGCAAATTCCCAAATTGGTATGAAGTTTTCCCCTCACACTAATTTAAGGTGGGCCTCAAACTGAGTTGCTTGACGGAGAAAGTAGCTCTGCCTCCACTCTATCCCTGCCACTGCCATGTGATTAGCAGAGGCACCAAGGAGTCCTAATAACAGCAACACCTTTAGCAAAATCTCTGCTACTAGAAATCCAGTCAAAATCAAACTGGATTTTCACCCTTCCTTCATATTTAGTGGTGTAGGTTATTCACAATACAGACATGGAAATAAAAATGCAGCATGTAACTGGTAATGCTGAACACTGAAAAGCTGGTTTTGTATGCAAAAACCCACACTATGGATCCAGGTTCATGCAGGGCACTGTACAAACCCTCCTTGATTCCTAATCCTTTTAGCCCTTTTTATCATCCTACCAGGCCCCCCATAAAAAAACCTCAACTACAAGTAGTTTAGCACCCTTTAACAAGTTTTTTAGCCTTGCACGGCAAGGTCAGCCATTTCACATAAAAAGGAACGTGTTCTCTTCCATCTCTCTCCAGCTGTTACTGATGGATTCAGAAGGTCTGGCTGTGTCCTAAATGCCTTCTACACTGGCTTTCATGGTCACAACCACTCTGCCTCAGCCCTTGTTACTTGAAAAAGTAACAGAAAATGCAAGGATCAGCACCTGAAGACACAGCATGAGGCTGACAGATCTATCTCCCAGATCTTACAGACAGGAGTAACAAGTTCCCAAGGGACTGCAGGAGGACCAGTCAGCCAAAGCCCTAGTGAACAGGCACACACACCACACTTAGAGCATGAAGCGCTGAAGATTATTATAATATATTGCAATGTGTCTTTCAGAAAATTTAGAAAGACTGCTATCCAGGCTCTACAGAAAGGCAAATACCAATATATGCACAGATCTAACATGCCTTCCTGGACTACCTGGAGAAAATTACTTTCCTAGAGAACCTGTTCATTATTTTGGAAAGAAGATCATTTTAAGCAGTCTGTTAAAATAAGATCCTTGTGATTTCATTCAGAGAATGAAAATTGATAAAACTTTTCACCGTGTTATAGATGGAAAAACATAGGCCTTGGGAAGCTGAGCAACCAGTTAGGTTCCCCTCATACATCAGTGGTGCTGAAAGGAACTCAGTTGTAACACTGATTCATTTACCATTAAAACCCAAGTAGTTTATATACATAGGAAAGCGGTTTAGGGCTTAGTTGAACAGTTCAATAAGAAGTTCCATTATCATTCAAGTGTCGGGAATTTGCTGAAAAAAAAATTTTAAAATTATCCCAGCCAATAATAATAGTAATAAAATGTTACTCAGATGTTGGAAAACAGTGTACTTTTAGCTAATTTATTAATTTTAAATATGCCAGGTTTCCTCATGAAACTCCATCTGAGTTTTAAGGTCACAAGCTAAGCATATCACACCATAAAATGCCTTGCTTGTAGAGCCCCACCAGTCTCAGTCCGTGCTCCTTCTCCTAAAGGGTTTCTTTAATTCCTACTACTTCCCACTGTCCTTCCTACATCTCATAATTGGTTTTCCTCAACACTTCTCTCTTCCCCTCCCCTTATATGCTCACCTGTTCTTTCTACCAGTGGTCTTCAACTTTTTCCCTGTATTTTAAGCCCCTGCTCCAGAGCAAGCAAGTACTAAAGATTTAGTGAATCAGAGTTAAGCAGTGCCTGATATCATTCTGAGTAAAAGCTAAAATTTAGAATTAAGATGGAAAAAAGGTAATCATCTCAATACATAAATCCTGGCATGAGAAAACTCCCTCTGAGAAGCTGTGGACACTCTACGCAATTCAAAACAACATCTAGGAAAAAGAAAAGGTAATCTTAAAGCATAATACTTCATTCTACCTTCAGTGATAACTACTAAGATTCATTCAGTATGAAAGCCTAGATAGACAAAATTCATAAGGATATATCATTTCCAAATTATAAGATTTGGAGGTTGGTATTTGATGAGCAGTTTTTGAGCCTCACCAAATTGCAAGTTTCCCATCAGAAAGGGTTAGGCCTATTTACTTATTTAGTAACAGCAGCTGAATGGATGGTGCAATTTCCTGATTCTGACAGCTGGCACACAGGAAAAAACAACAAAACCCATGACAGATCTAATAAAAATCTCAAGAAGTGACACTGCCCCCTCTTACAAAAAGGCTACGAAGGCTAACCTTCTAAAGATGTTGAAAAGACACTGCTCAATCGGAATGGGAGCTGAGAGTATTTAGCAATTCCAAAAGAAAAAAAAAACAAAACCAAGAACAAAACACAAAACACACAGCTCCCATCATAAATCGTGGTCTAGTAATTAATGTACTCTATTTCTGTATCAATGGTCACAAGGAAAGCTGATGTTAAAGCAACTTTTTAATTATAATTTTCCCAATTTCCCACATGGAAAAACAATTTTCAGTGATCTTAAAATTAGTATTCATAATGCACAGGCTGGACTGTAGCTTTTTCTAATTCAGTTCCTGACTTGAGAGCAATGAATGACAGGAAGAATCTTCTACCTGGTACTTAATTCTGTTCACCAGAATTCCCATGTTGATTTTTTTCACCAATTTTCTTTTTATTATTTATTTTTTAGAAAGCGCCCTCCTGGGAGTAGAGACTGCATTCTGATTTATGTCCACATGAAAAAAACGTAATTCCATCTTGACTGGGGATTTCCATCCTGCTTGGGGACTGAAATTAACCTTATTTGTATTTTTAAAAGCAGGCAAACACAGTAAGCTGACCAGTAAATGTAGTGGTGCCAGTTCAATTTGCAATTTCCATGTGTACGTTTCAGGAACAGGGCATGCTGTAATGAAGCGCTTTTTTTATTTCACATTAAATCTGGAGCTAAGCTAGACAACACATCATATGGGAAGGGGGAAAAGAAAACTTCATGTCACTGGAATCCTGTCTCAGTGGGGGACAAGAGCTTGACTGTTCTTTGGTTATTCCTATGCTGAGCGCTAAGATGGCTGTTAAATATTTTATCAGCCAAGACTAAAACCAAGAAATGTGCTGAAAACAAGAGTTGAATGATCTCTGTTTTGAGTCTCACATTGTTTAGATACACAAGCAAATTTTTTTTCCCCCCCCCCCCCCCGCTTTTTCTATTTTCATTTCTCTCAAATACCTCCCCCCAAAGCAGCTACTCTGAGGGTTTTCTTTTCCACAGCAGCAGCTGTGGTACAGCGCACGTTATAAGGGCTGACAGTTAACCGAAGTAAACATAAGGACACAGCAGCATTAGGGTTGTCAGTCTGAAAATAGAATTTCGTTGTAATTCTCTGCGTGAGGTCTTGGAACAGCCGACGGCTGAATTAAGAACAGTGCTTTTGCAGATTTTATGGGGCTGATGCATGTGACTATCCTCCCTCCCTCCCTCTGTCACACTAGAGGCTTGGATGATGGAAAATCACGCAATTATCTGTGCGTGTATGTATGCATGCACAGCAAAACATTTTCTATTCTCGGGTTCTTGTTTTTCCTTTCTTATGTCAGCTCCTTTCAGTGGCTCCCTAACACCAAACACTCTCATTTAGTTGTAGTGGATGGGCACAACTACTAAGCAATGCTCCTTTACCACCTCGCAGCCCACTTCCCCTCTTTCCCTCCCCTGCACATACCAGAAAGCCCCTCAAAATCCCTTTTCTGCTGTAAACACCAACTTCCAGCTATGAATTCGTCTTTGCTTTCCACTGTGTGGTTTGCACTGTCATCTGCTAATAACAGTTTTTACCACCATCTGCAACGCTGAGCTCTTCCTGTGGTTTCTCTCTGCCATTTCTAAGAATTTGACAAATAAATCACATTTCATCGGGAGATCAAATGAGGAAAATACGGGCCCCGCATTCCGGCTTAGTCTTTGTTTCAGGGAGTTTAAATGACAGATGTGTGTCTCCTAGCACACATCAGCGGAATCAGCGACAGCCCCGGTTCAGGTTTGAGCACATTACAGAGAGAGGATCAACAGCTGGGATTACCCTGGAAGCAGAGCGGTTTGACTCTGACAGAGCCCTGTCTAACACCAGCATCCACGCAGAGCCTGGGCTGTGCCTGGAAAGGGTCCATCTTTGTTTCATAAGGTGGAGCCATTTCCTTAAAAGTAGATGGGTTTCGATAAGCGAAAGAGGAGACGCAGCGAGCGCCGCGCTTGGCTGGGTGGTCTGCGCATTTATCAGAAGCCCCGGGCTGGGAAAATGTCTGCGGTGGGGCCATGTTCTGGTTCCTCGGAAATCAGAAGGTATCGATCTCCTCCAGCGAGCCGCTCCCCGCGGTCGCCGCATCCCGCGCGGCGGCGGCGGCGCAGCTGCCGCCGAAGGAGCGGTGGGAACGGACCCCGCATCTGAGCCCATTAGTCACCACATGTCACCTTCTGCTGCCAGCGCCTCCAACAGCCCGGCACACAATGTCCCGAGCATGCTGAACATGCGAGCGGCGGCTCTCGCAGCAAGGCGGACAGCTCCGTGTGCTGCGGGGCCAGCCCGGCCCGACCTGAGCCATGTTTACAGTGACACCTACAGCCGGCGGGCACCGCCGCGCCTGCGGGGACCGCGGGGGGGTGGCTTTTCTTCTCGCTCTGCCCGGGTTGTTCGGGGGGTTTTAATTTATTTTAAAGATACACCTCTTCTGAAGACGTAATTGATTTTATTCACCGGAGGAAATACCAGCTTCTCTATCGATTTCTACATTTGCTGAATTTATTTTGTTTTCTCCTCTGTGTGATACCATAAAATGTTATTAAAAAGGTGGTGTACATCAAACAGAAAATTATTTGTTTTCCCCTAGAAAGACTAATTTTTAAAAACTACCATATTTTAAACATGTCCGCTCAGTGGCAGGGAAAGAGATTATTTAGCATCCACAGCCATTACCCGGTGCTCGTTAGCAAGTTGTTTATGGGGCTGCAGAGCGCAGGGCAGAGGCTTGTCTGCACCTTCCCCACATTCACCATTTCTTTTACAGCCTCACCAGCCTCCCCCAGCATTTCACTGGCAAGGACCGAGCATGTATTAGAATAAGATTTTCAGATGTATTTTAAACAGTAAACAAAATCCCATAGAGAAACAGCTATGAAAACTAACAGTGCTATAAAAAAATAACATTAATAAGGCTCTGCTGAATTAAGTGGGGGAGTGTTTACCTGGGGTTGTGTAAGGGTGTTATACTACACAATCAAAAGCTGATTAGAAATTTGCTCACAGTACAACAGACAGCAGTGTCATAGATTTGAGTAATTGTTCAAGTATTTCTAAGGTCAATCCAACAACGAAAAAACTCAAACAAAATAGATGTCAATTGAAATCTTTACGTGCTTCTAATTAGACCAAACAGAAACAAATTGTGCTATCAACTAACATGCATACTGAAGATTAAATTCAGAGGCTGTTTAAGGTAAAACTTACTGGAGAGGTGTGAGACCTACAGAATTTTCAAGCCAACCCAAAATGTAAGTTAAGCACGTGTTTTAACATAATATGAAACTGCATGAAGAACTGATTTCTTTTCAAAGATGTAAGAAAAACACTTCTAATTTCTTAGATCATATACCTTGACACTGAACTAGACAGATGCATTTTTTACAGATTTTCTGTAAGGTAATTTCCTCTCTTTTCTTTACACTTTGGGATTGTGGTGGTCATGGTTTTTCTTAATCTGATAAAAAATTTCACATTTAATTATGATCATGCAAAAAATAAAGGATATTTGGCCACTGTTTTGAATCCGCTAATAATCCACTCCCACACTTTGAACAAAATATAGGGAATTAAGCAAAAGTGTATTCTGCAGTAAAATAAAATTGTATTTTGCATCAAACACAAAAATAGCTCTTATGATACCTTGTAGTAATGCTATTTTTGCGAAATATTAATTTTTGAAAAGGCCTTTCTTATATTTTAACTATATGTGTACATAAAAACAAATACACTTTATCTGTGGGATATTTCACGATGAGGTCTAAGTAGCGGTTTTTAGATTTGGACATCCTGTGAGATTCCTGCTGCTTCTGCATGTATTGCTGCAACTGAGGTCAGATGCCTTGTGGCACTGAGACACAGAACCCTATTACCCGTGTTTTACTATAAAAATTGGACTGTTCTTATTAATTTCCTTTAACTCTCATACTTCATAATCTGACCTACATGTAGCAGGGGGGTTAATTAGAGAACATTTGTTTTCTTTTGTGTTTTAGAGAGGCTTAGCATCCACGTCATCACAGAAATGAACTGCTAAATTTAAATTTATACGTGACATATTCTACCACAGGTGCAAGAGCATTCAGGTTACACGGTTCAGGAGGTTCTTGATGTTTGTGTCCGGTGCATGTTTATTCTATACCGGAACAATACTGGGGCATCCCTTTTGTCTGCTTACCCTGAGGCTGTATATTATAAAATGTGGTCTGCAGTGAAACACCTGAAGTTACTGGAATCTTTATGAAATATGCCTTAGTATTTTTGAAATTCCCAGAAGTTCAAGATTTGTTTCTAAAAACAGCCATTAGCACAAGTGTTTACGAACGCAGATCCTTAACCACCACCTACTGGTGCAGGGCGCGCACACAACCGACGTATTTAATCCTGTGTTGAACTCCAAAGTTATTAATTCAAACACAGTGTCCAAAGTGTTTAGAAAATACTTTCAAACCATTAAGAACTGCCATTTGTAAGACTTTGGAATCTGCAAGTGCTTCATGTAAAAAGCTGTTCTGCTTCTATTATCAACACGCCTCAGGACTTAATAAAGCAGGCATTTCAAAACACAGCATGCTGAAATTTGGCATTTTCATTTAGTGCTTACATGTTATTGAACAGAGGGCAGTGTAAGGAAGAAAAAGAGAAAAATCTAGCAGGAAGGTCATTTTCAAAATTAAGAATCTGTATTGTTGATGTTGCTGGTCAAAAGGTGCCCCAAACCATGTAAAATTGATTTTGTTTTTTAGCACTAATGATCAAGATCTAGGGCACAGGCTCTGTATTAATGATCAGTTGGGTGGAGGTGATTCCATTAACCTCAGGTGCTCATTAATCCCTACAACTACTTCCATCAAGGTCATTAATGCTATTAAAAGCCAAATATTTACCATACAATTATGGGGGTTTGCCTTATGAAAGACTTTCAGCAGAAATGCTTTGATTTTAGTTGTCTAGGTGCACTTGTTTGGGTCCCAGTGATGTGTCTACAACTTGAAAAAACTCACAAAAATTGTTACCACATTTTCTTACTTAGTTGTGACACCAATTAATTTTAGGGATTGGGTGCTGATATACCCAAATATAGACAAAGTGTGCACTTATGGTCAGTACTTGTTATTATACTGATATGCACGGGTAGCAGAGCTGGCGAAGATCCACTCAAAGCCATTCTCAGCTCAGAGGCAGGACTTAAATCCCCCTCCAGCTGAGACAAGTCCAGTGCACAGATTTTTTTTCTTTGACTTTTATCTCAAGGAGGTGGCAGGCTATGGTTTCAGCTTGTAATGAGCACCTTTTTCTCCCACCTCCCGAGAACAGAGGTGAGCACTCCCGCAGTGAGAACAGCAGTCTCATTTGAAAAGCAGTAACTAGGTGGTGGTCAGAAGGGGTTTTTGGAATTCCTCAGCTGTGCTTCATGACACACTGCCTGTCGTGGCTCTGTGCTGACAGAAGAGCCTGCTGGCAGAGAGTGAAGGTGTCTGTAGCCTCACTGGGTCACCCGAGGTCAAAGATTGAGCTCACACCAGGCCAATCTGACAGTGAGGCCCAGAGAACTCAGTGTTTATTACTTTGCAAACCCATCCTTCCCTGAACACCTCTGCACTTACTACTAGACTGAGTAGCATAGTCTTTATATCAGAAAACATAACAGATTCAACATTCAAAGTGAAAACATGAACTAGTTTTGATTTGATACATAATATAAATTCACCTAATTAATGTTTCTATTTTGCAGCTTCCTTGCTAGCTGTCATAAACTGAAATATAACCAAATTATCCGTTTGAGATTGTAAAGCATTGTTTTAGCAGTAAAAGGACACAGGCTGGCAATTAGTTAATTAACTGTTATTCTCATCCCTAAGACCGGTCTGCGCTCTATGGTAGGTCTCAAACCCATCACATTTTGCTACATCTCCTATAAAAATAAAATTTTGAAAGGTCAGAGAAAAAAAGAACAGCAAGGGAACGTGACTACTTTCAATAAATAGTCACGTTCCTAAGGTGATACCTGAAGATATTATTAATTAATGTAAATAATCTCTTTTTCCTTGCACCACTTGATTCCTACAGTTTGGAGATGCTTGCTACAAAATTTTCTGATTTATGTTTTGGCCATGTTAAAATATACTGGCTCCAAATTTACAATTTGCACTGAAAAATCTGTTTAGTCCAAAGATACTTTCTTTTCTGTACCCAGTTGCTGTGCATATATTGTATCTAGCTATACCACGATGCCAATAGCTTAATAGTGATAGACATGGTTGGTTTCCTCAAAATACCCTTTGCAGTTACTGTGTATGAAAGCACTGTGAGATGGCTTTAATTAATGCCATGGTTTTTACTTTTGTCTTTCAAAAGGGAAACTAGCTTATATTTACCTTCCCAGAAAAGAACACAAAGCGTGTAGGAAGTGAGCCTGAAATGGACCTCCTTATTATCAATTCCAGTTCCCTATCAGCAGCACCATAAACTCCGTGGTAATCTCTTGCCCTTGCTGCTCCAATTAAGAGGCCCCTTCAAAGTCTAACTCTCTCCATGGAAAGGATCCTTCTTCCGTTTCCAACCTAAAATTTATTAGTGATTGACTGCTTTATAACCATTTGTTCCTGTGCCTGTCCTTTACATTAAGTAGTTCATCTCTTTTCCCTCTCTGTTTAAACTACCTCCACCTTGTTTGATGTCCAGTCAGCTTCATTGTCCTAAGTTAAATGAGCAATTTCTTTTCAGTCTCTTCTCACAAAGGCTTTTCATTAAGCTCCTAGTGATTCTGTGTACCTGTTACAGTTTGAGTTCATCTTTTTGGACCGTGGCTGAACAAACTTGTACCCTGGGAAGTCTGACATTACACTGCACTGCTGAACTAACATTATTCAGTGTTAAGTGAACTCAATTTCCCAAACTCTAGGACTGTGTTCTTGCCCTCCTCCAGCTGACTCTGTCATGGACTGACTGACTGACTGACTGACGTGCAGGTCTTGCTCTTGCCCTGCCATTTCCAGCTCATGGTCTCGGCAATGGAAAATAAAATGTCTATAAACAGAGAATAAAGAGGAGAAACTCACTACAAAATCTCTTTGTGATTAGTCCTCCACTGTGTTGAAACCAGTAATTGCCAAAAACCCCAAATCCCAATTAAAAACCCCAAAGCAAATGCAATGCCAACAGTCAAATTCTTGCTGCATTCATTGCCCAAGACTCACTGTTCCACACATATATAATAACAAATGAATCCATATATCTGTATTTCCAGTAACAGAATGCCAATAGTCTAAGGCTTAGGAGGGTTTATTTTCCAACCAACTTGGGTGCTTCAGTGTCTCAGGAAGAAAACCAAATAAAAACAACCCACCACAAACAAGAAAACGCCAAACTGATCTCTTGGTTCTGTAGCCCACAATATTTTCTTTTGTATTGAACTGTCAGCCAAGTAATGAAAAACACTTCTCCATTTCACTGCATACAATGACATTAAGAGTCCTTAATTAGAAGAACCTAATTTTCTCAAAGTTTGTCCCTGGCAATATTACAGCTCTGAAAGGGAAGTTTTATGTGTATCTCTTTGCACCACCTTGGTTACCCACTTGCTTAAGTCCAGCTTAGCTGCGCTGTCACAGACATTTTATCCAACAAAATATCCCACTAGGGTCAGTGCTCCTCCAAAAGTAGGTTTGTCCTTATTTATAGTCTTGAATTTGACCACATGACTTCAGTCAATTCAAGTTTATTTTCTGTACACAAACTACTTGTATCACTAAAATTAACAATGGGAAAGGAAGCCACCACTAAATTGTCACACGCCACCCTTTGGAGGCATGTGGGGCATGGGAAGTTTTTGGGGGAAAAGCAAGTTTGGTTGGTCCTTTGCAAGCTAAATCAAGCCTCATAAGTGACACACAGAGAAGCAATTTTATCCTAGCAGAAGAACTGTCACAAGTTCCTTTCATCTTAGAGCAATGAACGAGAAAAGCAGTTTGTACCCACAACTAGAATCTGTCAGTCACCACTGATTTCCTGTACTCCTCGGGTAGCACCACTGTAGCCAGCATGAGACTGCATGGTAACAGCCTGACCCTTTTATTTCAAATACAAAATTTAGCTGGTGGGCTGCTCTCAAGTTTTCAACCAAAGGAAAATTCTCAGTGTCTCTTTGCACTCATTCTGTTCACTTCTGGCTAATTCGAACATGAGGATATGCAACTGAGATTTTAAAAAGATGAAGCAATTATTCAGAACTATACCTAAGAATATTAAACCTGTCTGCATGTACAAGTGTTTCATTAAAAACAAAATCTGAGAAACAAAAAAAACCAACCTAACTTTTCCTTTCTTCAGAGATGCACAAATATCTCAGCAATATAACCAGCATTCTGTTTAGCAGTGATGTAATTGGAAAGTAATTGTTAATATTTCACACATGCTGCAGAACATTCAGTTCTTCTTCATAAACAATTAAAGATAAGCAAAGTGACTAAGAACAGAAAAATAGAAACATTCATTCTCATTAGGAACAGTAAACAAGGTCTGAGCATGAATGTGATGTCTCCTATGAGAACTCCTCCTGTCTAGAGACAAGACTGCAAAAGAATTCCTCTCTGACAAGTATTAAAGAATATAATATGCAGAGTACTGTCTTGTTAAAAAACTTTCTAATATCAATTTTGCGTTGCTGTAACATCAAAACAATTCTGTCATTTTTCCACATCTAAACACTTGAAAATGAGGGGAAAATCAAATTGAATAATAACAAATTATTCTGACCAAACACATTTGGCAGTGGATACAGTTATAGCCATCACCCTCATAAGTACAAAAAACAGCACACAACCTTCTACAAAATTCCAATCAGTGAAAAAAACAACTCAGTCTCACTGATTTTTACTTCCTTGAAAAAGCTTTCCTCCACTCCCAGTACCCTTTTTCTCAGAGACAGCACGAACTATTTAGTGTATGAGGTAAGATATAGGCCAGGATGAAGAAGCACACAGCCTATTGAAGTGTAGTTTGACTAACAAAGTAACTGCAACACAGTAGACTGAGGGGCTGCTATTCCACAGCATTTCACCCGATCACATATTATGGAAGCATCATATATTAACAGGTGTCATTTAACTCTTATGTTCTTTCTTTATTCTTTCATCAGAATGTAGAGACCACCAGTAGTTTGTAGCAACCCTCCTAGATTCAGAACGAAGCGAATGCCTTCAATACCTTATCATGGAACGGAGCCAGGCAAGCAGGAAGTCAGCAAGAAATCTTCAGCACAGTAAGGCCATACAGATTTCTTGAATAGCTGTACCAGAACAAGTGAAATTGGAAAGAAAACATCTATTTAGACATTGTGAACACAGAACAACATGAGCAGAATATCTGCCAGATAGTACAAGGTATCCCTATGTAATTGAGTCACTCCCTGAAAAAAAAAAGAAAAAAAAAAAGAAGAATGTAGGAATTTGAATCGTTCTCTGTCATGCAGCATCTCTTATCTGTGGGCATTCCACTGCAATTTCAGCAGCTGCCCCCCAAGGATCAACGAAGTCTAGCAGCTTTCAGGAGGAGCTACAACACAGAGGGCAAGCAGGAAACAGATTTTTACTTTAAATACCCTGTTTCCTGAGGCACTCCTGAGAGGACAACAGCTACATTTATGATATTGTAGCTCTCCCTACTCTCACCAGTTACATCCTATTCCCAGCGGAAATTTAATCACTGATTTTATGAAGTACAGGATAAGCCACAGAGCATCTCATATCTGTGTCATCTAAGAAGCAGCCCTGTAGACAAGTTTTCAAACAAAATACTTTATGTTCTTGTCAGCACGAGCCTTATCATTCCAGTAACACCTTACTTCATACATTCCTTCAACAGTGAGACTTCGGGTGCTGGTGTGGTATAAACAGTTTCATTCAGCTTCACTAAAGGCTCAATATAATCAAATCATAGGAGTGGTTGAGGTTGGAGAGAAACCTTTGAGTGTTGTGTAGTCCAAGCGTGCCACAACCTTAGCCAAGAACAGTTTCACAAAGGCAGCAGCCAGCTTCCTCACCAACTGGTGCTGCATCCCATCAAGTCCCATGGATTTATGTAAATCCAGTTAATTAAAGGTTCCACAGCATGCTCCTCTTCCATGCTAGGGAAAGTCTGCCTTCCTCCAGACTTTCCTACTGGTTTGAAGTGCCTGTGTCCTGAACATTAGCCTTACCAGTAAAGGCTGAAGCAAAGAAGCCATTGAGTGCCACTTCTTTTGCACACCCTTTGGTGTAACAGACATGCTCTGATCCAAGCCCTTTCTCTCAAAACATTTTCTTCACAAGGACAGCTCAATCTATGAAAAGCAGTCAAGCCATTCAGTAAGGCCTGGAGGAATTTGTGCAGGACAGTACAAGCTGTGTCTATACTTTTAAATGAAGCTCACTACAGAGTACTTTTCTGCTACATCACTTTCCATTGCAGCACCTTTCCACGCTCACTGCTCAGGTCTTTTCAGCTGCTTTGTCCTGACTTCTCAGTGGAGTATCTGCTGCCCGTATCCTTGACCTGGCCTTCCAGTGATTCCCCTAGCCTGCAGGATATTGTCAGTGAGTAATGACTATAGCTGTGCAAAAGAAAACAGTAGGGAGAGTAAACATGCTTAAATCACCAGCCAGTCCTCCACCAGGCAAAAAAGGCCTGTATTTGAAATGGAGCAGTTTCTCTGATCCTCCTTCTCCCTGCCTCTTTGACATAAGGGCCCCTAAAATTCCCAGTGCTCTGAATCTTCCCAGCCACTTGCCTGTCATGTTTTGGCCACGTGAATTTTTTCTTTTATGAATCCAATGCTAGTGATCTGTGCCTGACAGGTTGCCTAAGGGACTATAATCCCTTCTGTTTGCGCTCTTGATTTTTACATATCTATGACAAAAATGTACAGATACACGTGTATAAACACATGCATATATGTTCTAAACATCAGAATCACATTTCCTGCATCCCAGCTGATCCGTTTGCTCATCAGGAGCACTTGGGATGGCATTTAAGTATGGCAGTTTTTACACGATCTCCTATCTTAATGCAGTCTCTTATCCTTTTCTGTCATAATCTATGAGCTGAATGTGCTCTACAGGAAAGAAATTTTTTCACTATTTATCTACATAGAACCCTTAGTAAGTCCATGTTCCTAAAGTTGGGATTCCCTAAAGCACATTTTCCAGAAATAATAAATGCTGTTTCTCACAAAACAGGATGTCAAAGACAGAGGAAAGGTGTTGGGTCCCAATTTTTTTCTTTTTTTTTTTCAAATTATGCCAGCATTCTCTACCTATTCTTCGTGTGAACTCTTCTGGCGTCCTGACACTTCAGCCTCCAATAAATCTTTGCTTTTGTTGTTGATCTTCCCACAAGGTTTTTCATAGATCAGCTCAGCATATGGAAGACTATCCATTTTAGCCCCTTTTATTACCAGAATTAGTCTTAACAAGGCCTCCCCCCATGGCAAATAATTCTGCTTAATTACAGTGTCACAGATATAGAGAGGGAGAGCTGCATATTACAACAGTCACAGAACCAACCAGTACTTCAGATGGCTCATCTTTTTGTATATATTCATGTTGCTTTATTACAACACAGTTTTAAATCACAGTTTTCAAACTAAGTCTTTATTTTCACTCCAAGTAACGACCACTAAACCCATAAAGCATTTTACAGAACACAGTCTCTTTTCCTCAAAATTGTAAACTAATTTCCCATTTGAAATTTCACATGTGAAGAATTTTACTAGTTTAAAAAAGGTGTCTCACATGAGTTTACTCGTAATATGAGCTCCCACAAGTCAGTCTCAATAAATGACTTTCTATTTTGGCTTTGAAATTTGCCTAATTTTATAAATTTCACAAATCAGACTGTTGCACTGAATTGATCCTTTTCACTTCTATTATTTTAAGTGTCATCATCCCATCCTTTTCTTCTGCCCTTTCCTGTCACCTCATCCTAACTCAAGCCAGAAATATATTTTCCTTACACAAAATAGGTTCTATTCTATCTCTGCATTTAAAATGATTTCTAAGGAAAGGTGAAGCAAATCTCAAATAGAGCACTTGATGGTGCAGTGCAGCTAAGTCATCTCTTGCATGCTGCTAGTTTTCTATACGGCATCAGACATTAAAGTTGAACTTTTGCCTGGATTCTGTCATTTGAGATAATCTATTTCTGCTAGGAAACACCTTGGCAGTGGCAGGTGAGGGTCTTTATGGTCTAACTGAAATAACAATCAAGCAAGGCTTTACAGAAAAGCCAAGTATTGACCACAAGAAAAAGGAGAGAAATAGCATCTTGCAAGGGCTGACAGGAAGCCGAGCTTCCCTTACCACTTAGTTGTGTGTGTGAAAAGGTCAGAATTGTTCCAAGCCTTTCAGACTAAATAAATAAATAAATGAAATAAACTAGTCTGGTTTTCCTCCCTTCAAGCATTTCAGCTCATTGTTGCTAGTAGATGAAAAATTTACTTGCATTTCTACTACGAGACTCTGTTATACCTAAATGGTCGCTGACAGGGCCACCCATTATGGGATCGCCTTCCGTGGTTGACAACAAAAGGGGACACATACGAAGCAACTGGACCGAATCCTAATGTAACTTCTTTCCAAATAGATTCTTTGTTCTGGCTCATTTAAGCATCACCCAGGACAGTAACGTGGCATGAGGGCCTTAATTTTCCTCTGTGGTGGGGAGTGCCTTACTTATTTTAAGTGACTCTCAGGCTAGTTCATGATTGTTTGGCTAAAAAACTGCATCTTCTTATTCCCTCATAACTATTAATAAAATCCCATCTGTTAACTAGGGATTATTCTCTATGGAAAAACAATTTCCTCTTTTCCCTCCAAGTTATTTTATCCATCCAGCTCAAGTATAGTCAATTAAAACAAGTCTAGTCATATAAATGGGGCAGATACTGCTCAACAGTGTGCAGTCTCTGTAAGCACGGGACCCATGCACTTGTCTGTAAGAGTTCTGGGAAAGAGTAAAGAACACAAAACTGTCTTGTAAAACTGAGAAAAAAATTCCTTTAATTCAGGTCTTCCTTCTTTTTGGTTTTGGCTTGTTTGAGGCAAGGATTGTACTTTAAATGCAGTCCATCTCCCTTCAGATTTTTTGTATATCAAATTAGCTCTTGTTTAAATGTGTCTCAATCTACTAAGAAACAAATTAGATATGTATACGTAAATTAGTTACAGCAGACATCTATTATACATATTTGCCTCTTTGTGTGGCAAAATTGCAGCTATTCCATTTGATGCATGATTTCTTTGTTTCACAATCCAGAGGCAGCAATCATTAGCCAGATTCAGAATACACATTTCAATGCAAGTCCATTAGCCATCATTCCCTCACAGAGGGGGAGTGTGTTTACCAGAGCCTTTGTAGTCCTCACAACATTTCTCCAGGTTTTTCATGACCATTTTTTAAAAAGTCACCTACTAGAAAAGTCGGCCTTTATAGTTCGATGTTCCAGATCTTTCAGAGCTGAATGCTTCTCTGACAGACCTGGTTACTAATTCCACTAGGGACAAATACCTGTACAAAAGAGAATCTTTCAGAAGTGGGCTGAGTGTCTTTGGAGAAGCCAACAATCGAATTACACAGGTGTGGAAAGGAATCATTACCATCAGGAAGAACCTAAGTTTACCATAACACACAGACTCGTTTTCTTAGCTGATTTCTTTCTATGACTATCAGAAGTGTTCACATCCACTGTTTTGGTGTTTTTAAAGGTAAGGTAGCACAGAAAATTGAGGAAAAAAATGTCCCCTATTAGTACTGTTAAGTGGAGGATCTTTTGTGGAGAGAAAGGCATTTATCTTAAGGTTGGGCTGCTGTCCCTAGTCATGCTTTTTTATGTTGTAAAGAAAGAATGAAAAAGAGCCTAATGACCTTTACATTTCTCAAAGACCTCTAAATTTAAAAATAAAAAAACCCCCTCACGTATTTTAGACACAATCAAATTTTTTTTCAGGGGTTTTTTTCATATTTGAATTAAATTCCAATAATTTCAAGAAACATGTCCTGAAATTACATTCTACTTAAAAGTACATTTAGATGTCTTTATCTATATGAAGATACCATAACTTTTCAGCTACTTGAAATTCACAGAGCTTCACTAATTGAATCAAAGTGCTAAAACTGGTGGAGTAAGATCAAAATTTCAAAATCAATTTCTACTTCTCATCTGTTAAATTTCACACATGAAGCAGGTTTTCCACTTTGGGCATTGGGAATATAATTCAAGTAATTTACATAATTCATATGCAACAAGGGATGGTCTTGTAAAAACACATGCAGTGAAGGAATGAAGTTTAAGGTCAGAGATATTAGGTTTTTATGTTTGAGTCTTTGAAACAGCAGTGGTTTGTATTTTTCCTAGGCACATCAAACCTGAAAGAAGTATACACGCTGTCATTACTACCCCGCCCAGAGATTCTCTACTACTGCTACACAGTACTGCTCCAGGTACTCGAATGTACAGCACAACAGGCACAACACATACTTAGAGCAGTTTTATAAAGCTTCTTTTCAAAAATTTTCCCTGCAGAACTCCTTATTGTGGCAGCTTGTTTCCAGCTAATCAGAGGTGTGCGGGTCAGGACACAACCTGCAAGCACACGCTCCAGTGCCATCCTCTGCCTGGGGGACTCAGCCGCAGCTAAAGGACAGGACTCTCCTCCCATCGTATGGCAAAGCCTTTCAGCACGTAGAGAAAGAAATGCTATTAAACAGCCATTTTTGGTTTTGTCAACCTTCCAGAAAAGGGCTTGTCAATATAAATATTACGTACCTTGCTGACTAAAGTGTTTGCTTCAAAACCTTTCCCATACCAGCTTGCTTCAAAACCATCTCTGATCACACTACCCAAATCTTGATACAATTTTTGCCTCATCCAGTGTCTTTTTTTGACCTACTTAGATCTAAAATAGCCAACTAGAAGTTTCTTTCTTTACTCATTTTAATGTTTATGCTGTACACTGCCCAAAACTGAGTAAGCAAACATTAACTCATCTTTTCCTTGCTGTTTGTAGAGAATGAAAATGACATTAATTTCCACTGGAATCTCTCAATCGCAAGCTACTTGGGAACCCTTCCTCTTCTCACCCAATTTTGCAGAAGGGTGTCTGCCATTATAAAGTTAGTTAAAAATAAATATTTGACTGTTGAAAGTAGTGCCCATTTTGCAGGCTTCCTGCATGCACTGACAGGGAGCGTTTGAAACTGTATCCCAGGGCTGCATTAATTATGCATTGCAACAGCTGCCATAGATCCAGCAGTGCCAGCTCTTTAGGACAGGCTTTGCTATTTGAGTCATGAATACAGGAGTGACACACTGACAGCACTGTGCCTCCCATCCAAGCTGAGTACAGTCATTAGTTGTGATTCCAGTGCTGCTGCAGAATGCTCTTAAATCTGGATTTAGTCATGTTAGCACTTCCTCAATGTCAAGAGCCTCGCATTATGTTTCATCTTAAATTTTATCAGAAAATTGTAATGTTCATACTTCTACACCTGGGAATTTTCAGGGATGCTACTCAGGAAAACAATATCAGAGATGGCAAAATCCCTGTCCTTGGAGCACCTTGGATGCTGTGAAATGTAGCAGTAGTAGCTGTAAGAAGACCTTGGTGATAAAGCTTCTTGTGCAGAACGCAAAGATGAAAGAAAGGACAGGAAAAACCTCAGCAGACCAACAGAACTGTGTAATGGAATCTTATGTAGGTGTAAAATACTTCTGGTTTTAACCAAAGAGATAAAAATATTTTGAATAAGATGGAGGGAACAGGAGATGAATGTTAAATACACTGTCCTGCAGGCAAAGCAGCTACTTTTAATGAACTGAATGCAAAATGCTTGAGGTGAAATACATCTTGGAGACCATCAGCTGTATTTATTATATTTGTCTTTCCTTGTGCTTTAATCCTTCTGCAAGGTGCTGTGAGTGACAACAATCTAGTTAGAGGCCCTTATAAATACTATCTAGAAGGCTTTCGAATATAAAAGTCTAAAAATAAATTTCCAGAGTTCCAAAGGGCTTTCTTTTTGGAATTCACATGAAATTCTTATGTCATACACATAAAAAATGAGAGGTTTAGGAGGAGAAAGAGAAAAATATCAAGAATAAGCCTGTAAAAACATAAAAGAAAGCTCATTTGTCTGCTGTCTAATCCCTCTAATCCACACAACATTCTATCCTCAGCTACTGTCCCTTGCAGTGCTTTCCTTGTTCAGGAACCCCTTTCCAGAGGAGGACACCCACCCCTAGCTGTGATAGCATCACACCCACAGTAATGCTTTCAAGAGAGGAGGGGTGGAGGTTAATTCTCTATTTTTCATTTCCATTTCAATTTCTAGAATAGCTATTCATGAGCAAGTTGGAAGCAAAAAGAAAGACTTGCTGACTCTTAACTGCAACAAGGTATGAGACAAAAAAGGAAGGTAAATTACAAGTTACTCTAAAACAACGTGTATTTACCTAAAACTTGTGTGCACACAGTTGGTCTGTACTCCTCTTTCTGTGAAGTAAAGCAGTCTGTTCTTCCACCAGCACCTGTCTCGTGGAGTCATCTGCTCCCCAGACTCTAAGCTCTATCATCCTGTCTTGACCCAAGACATACGTGCTTTGGCGAGTCCCAGCTTCACAAAGAGCTGGGAGTAGTGACCTCCTCATTATTATTTAGTAATTTAGTATACAACCTTTATTCTTGTGAGCAAGAATATCTAAGATCCAGCTGGAGCTGGACAGCTTTTTCTTTCAGAATAAAAAATATTTAGGCGTTAATCCAAAAAAGCACTTAAGGACGTAGGTAACTTCAATTACATCGTCTTCAATGGCATTACATGTAACTGTTGTGCTGGATTTGAGTATCCATGAACTAAATTTTTATATAGCCAGCACTGTTGAACTGATCTAATTACTGTGTGTTAATTACTACAATAAACATTTCAGCATTTAAATATTCAGGCTAGGACTTGCCAGTACAATAGTTTTTGCTGAACTGCTCAAGAGAAACAATAAGCCTGCAACAGATTTTCTGATAGCAGATGAGCAGAAATGAGTTGACAACTGTTTACCATGCATTTGGAGTCTGAAATACACAGAGCTCTCTACACAGATCTTCTCCCAAGATGCTTAAAAAGAAAGTGAGACTGATTTGGAAAAAAAACTGCTTCCCTATACAGAGCTTTACCCCCTACTTCCCCCCTCCCCCCCCCCCCCCTTTTTGAAAAAAACCTTTTTG
>VZTA01005579.1:0-15347 GCA_013398855.1 Mohoua ochrocephala | reverse complement strand
AGTTTAGAAACAGTCTCTTTTGGTAATTTTAAATTTAAAAGTTCTCAAAGAGCTAACAATTACCATTTCTAGAAAACATTACAAGGAAAAATTTAGAAACCAAAGGATGTACCTGTAAATATTTATCATTTTTGCTTTTCAAAAGAGTATTTTGGGTGAAAAAAGGCAGGTTAATTAAAACTATGAATCAATTCATACAGACAAAGGAATGGAAGAGAAAACAAAAAAACCAGTCTTGTTCTTTGGATTTATTAGGTGCCTGGGTATTTACAGCAGATATAATTTTACACAGGACCACACAACAAGCAAATTCATCCCTAAAATCTTCAGCTGAACCACTCCAGACCTGGAGGCAATTTTGAGTGAAAATGCGGTGGTATTACCGGCCTCCAGTTTCAGATGACCCAAAAGTACAGCAACTGAAAACCCACAGATTTTCCTCAAAATGCAGTATTATTAATTATTGATGCATACTCTGGGAATTGCTTCCATTCATATTATTTGATTGTTTTTCATGCTTCACTCACTATCCCTCCCAGACTTATGTTCAGAAATAAGCTTATATTCTGCTCATTAATTTAAAGTCTGAATGAAATTTCAGAAAAGATAATAGAATACTTTTTTTCTTCTCCCTAGAATGAGATAAACTAGTTTAAAAAGTCCCAGAAAAGGTGGGTGTAGAGAAATCTGTTAAGCAACTAATGTCATTTTTGCATCAGTAATACAGTGTTCAGCAGTGACTAGACTGTGTTTTGGTTCAGGAAAGTACAGGATCGTTAAGTGGTGAACTAGTTGAAGATATATTAACAATACTTTTTAGATTTGTTACTGATAAATTATGACAATTGCTGTAATAACAGAAATCTTAAAATGCTTCCAACCATAAATATTGTTGAAAATACTGCAGGCACTGCTTTTGCTGCAGGTTAGCACAGATATGCTCACACTGACTTCATACAGGTTAGTCCAAGGACTAGCTTTACAAGATTCTCAACATGATGACACCACTGTGGATGTATCAAGTGATTTAAGTTTCCACATCTCCTTTCAGAAAGGACACTTGCACTACAAAGCTGATGCCCTGCAGGTACAAACTTTCACTTTTGAAAGCTGCTCAGGCAGTAGAACTACCTTAGAGCCCCCTGGGCTTTAGTACCTCATTGAAACTTTCTCGGCATTTTTAAAGGAGAAGCTGATAATAACAAAGTAAACAATAACTTCATCCCAACCTAAAGCAATACCTGAGATTCCCAGTTTTAGATATTACTGAAGCATATCCCACAGATCACATTTATTTGACATGAAATCCTACTTTATCTATTACACTATTCACACTAATGGATACTTTTCCTTTCTGAAATGTGCAAACACTGCCATGTCTCTGTTACCACAGGCTCATTTTAACCACATGGATTTCTTGATGGCATCGTGGTAATTCCTTAAAACAATCCTAAAACCCTCAGGGCCACTCATTTAGCCACAATCATCCAGATACTGAACTCCCACTTTAGATGTCTGTCTCTTACCCAAGTAAAAGGAATAAGGAAATCCATATACACGGACAAGGCCACACACCCTGCATTCCCTTCTGTTACATGGGGAGAGACCCAGACTGAAACCCTGGATTAGAGATTTTATAACTGCAGCTTTTTATGGATGAGACTGTTGGAAAGTTATGCTGACAAAAGGAACATCGTATGGTTTTGCTTTGCATTGCAAAGAAGGAACATTACCTCACTTGAATAGTATAGATTTCCTTTATTTCTCATTATTTATGATTTTAATAATGTCACAATGAATGAGTACAGCATAAATAGGTAAATACTCATGGCAAACAGCACTGCTGAAATCAAATGTTAGCAGGAATGACCACCTAATACAATGAGAATTCTCATATTACATTATGGCTCCTTCAAGAAAAATATTTTTAGGATGTGAACGCTGGTGACCAAAGAGGGGGATCCACTCTCCTTAGCCAGCCAAAGCCTCTAGAATTATTTAAGCCTTTACACTACTGGTAAGATTTTCCTTCCTTAGAAACATCATGTAGTGGCTACTAGTAAAGCAAGGACATCGGAGTGACAACCAGCAGTCTGGTGTAGCAGCTGTTATCTGAGTATCACTCAAAGCCATCAGCTGTGTAGTATTAAATTCACAAAGATACAATTCCTCAAGTACTTACAAGTAATGAAACAAGCAGTTATCCAGCACCATCAGCTCAGCCAACTTAGTTATCCACTGTGATTTATACTCTGTATTTTGTGATATAGATTGCTGTGTACTCAACCACATCAAAAGGAGAAAATAGAAAATGCTACAAATTTTCTGAAAACCGGAGCCTGATTTTGCTTCTCATGAGTCTATATGAAGTATTTACTTACAACTTGGTACTAACAAGGGATTAATTGTTATTTGCATTAAAAGTTATTTACATTCTCTCTCCTCGGATTTTCAGAGACAGCTAGTATAACAGCCCTTTGAAAGAAAATAACTGATCCACAATTTTTGAGGTTGGACATGAGGACTTCTTTCCTATGGAGCAAATATCCCTCCACTGCCTCACCCGCGCAGCTCCACTCAGCCCTGATCTCCCAGAAGCAGGGCACAGACAAACCAACACAATGCAGAACTAACACCTCAAATGCCAGTGCTGAAAACACACGTAGTTAATTCACTGTTAGCCTTCTCTGCTGATAACACAGCACTTGCTACAGGTCATAATATATACTCTCTATCTGGCTTTACATAATAAGGTCATGTAAGGCCAGCAGCAGTGAAAACAAGGTAAAGCTGGGATATGAAAAGGGAAGAACAAGTTTATTTATACTTGGAAGACACAACAATACAAGCCCTTCTGCCAGCTGTAAAGAAACACCATTCCTAACTCATCTCGATCAATTTCAATAAGAAAATAGAGGCAAAATATTTAATTTCCAGTTAAGAGCTTTCTAAACCATCAGTGACACGCACATCTTTCTATAATGTATCTTGTAGAGATTAACCTGAACCATGATCAGAATGGTCTTGATCTCAGTAAATGCATTCTTAAAGTACTTATAATGTACTGCTTCATCACTGATATTTTTACAAGGTTGTCAAAGAGAAATATCATTTTTCATCCTGCTTTATTTCACTTTACTTCAAGATGTAGTAATTAACAAGAGTCTTTAGATGCTGGCAAAACTATCCCTTTTGAAGTTTCTACATAGCTGTCACCCTGGAGATAAAGGCAGATTATTCAATCTTGACATTAAAATGGTAAATTCAAGATAAAAGACTGGATTAGCAACTTCATAAATTCATGCCTAGAAAATAAAAATGAGATCACCATGAGGTAATTTTACTTCTAGTTTTGAGGGTTTATAGAGTTTCTTAAGGATAAAGAGAGGAAGAACATCATACCTTGAAAGGGTAAGAAATGAGTTATATATCCTTTTAAGCATTCCAGTAAAAATATTAAAGTTATCTTTTATTTATTTATAAAATCATACAAGAGTACTAGGGTAACCATCTGGCAGGCAAATTATTCCTATCTAAATGATGAGTGCTTTTATGTGTTGCAACTACATGCCTTCTTATGTATTTTTCTTTTGCCTTCCTCTGTATAGAAGCAACAGGAAATGTGGAACTGAGCACATCAGGAGACTGATTGTGCCAAACCTTTGCACCTAAGACACTGCAAAAAGAAACAGCCTGAACACCAAAAAAGGCGGAATCCTATAACTCTTAGGAGGTGTGTGCAGTGGAGTTCTTCTCTAATGCATCACGCCTTTCTCGTGGAAATGTAAACTCTGTGGCTAAGAATCTGAGTTCTAAATTAGGAGGGCAAATTCATTGCTAACTGCCTCCTACATGTCTTTCCAGTATTTTGGTGCATTCTAAAGGAACAGCACAGAACCAAATTCATTTGCACTTGGAATACTATTGATCCATTTCATGGTAAACAGGAAAATGACCCATCAGGACAGAATTCAGAGTTAAAATTTAAGCCTTATTAAGAAACATGTCATGGGCCTGCTAGTTAGAGGTCTCCCAAAAAAACCAGACTTGCAAACCTCGTGTTGTAGCAAACTCACAAGGCTTAGTGTGGTTCAAAATCTTGCTAATGAAGAGTCTCACTAACAGCAAATCAAAACGGCAGAATGAAGCCAGCATGGCTCACCAGAAGAGTAAGGAACCCTGTTTGGCTTTGGCAAGATATCATTCAGAAATCTGGGGTTATCATCAATTTAAAAAACCCTTACAGGACTAAAAGAAGCAGTTAAACTAAGTGCCCCAAGGTATACCAAAAACCAATTCAAAGGAAGATTATCAGAAGGACTCATAACTGCTCATAAATTATTCTTCACATACATAAGGAACATGAAAACTATAAGATAAACTGCAGGAACACAAATAATAACAGATGATCTGAAAGTCAGGTGATGATCACAATGTAAATGAAGCTTTCAAAGGTGCAGCAAAAAAAAATCAGAGTCATTTGAGTCAGTGCTGATCATGGAAAAGATGAGAGAGATTCCCATGCTGTGGTCCTTAATTTTGCAGGAATATTAAGGATCTCACTAAAATTAAAATGCTTCTAAAGAAAATAAGGAACAACTAAAGTGTCAAATTCCCAGGACTAGGTTATACTCAGCCAAGGATTCAAAAGCAAGTTGATGTGGAAGTTGAATCATTAACAATAACAACTAACAGTTTTGCTTAAAACTGGTATAATGCCTGAAGACCAGTCAGCAGCAAATGTGACTCCTAGACAAAGAGGAACCAGGGAGATGCAGCTCAGGGGAAAACTACACAACTTCAGAGAGGAAAAAACACCAAAGCACCAATACAAAATGAACATCCAAACCTCTGAACAAGTTGAAAGATTATAAAGTACCTATGACATATGACAGCCACTTGCCATGTTCTTACTCATCCCGGGGCACGCACTTTTGGCCACTATGAGAGATGAGACAGACTGGCTACACAAGCATGCCACTAGTCAAAAACAGTATGACATTCTAAAGTCATATTAATGCATCTAATTAAAATTAAATCCCCTTATCCATGAATTTTACAAAGTAAGTCTAACACAGAGACCAGACCACATAGACTAACAACAATCCTGACATGAAACTGACTAGATTGAGTGAACACAACTCAATAATAAGCTATGCATATGCTTAATAAGCTCCTCAACCCCATGCAATAATTATGCTGAAGGAGTGAGACTGCGAGTAAAAGTGATCATCTTCATGTCTGTTTGTACAAAACACTCACGCAGCTTCAGCATCTGATAAAATCCCACAAATTTACCATCTGGTCAGAACAGGTGCTATTTCATTCTTAGCTTATTTCAGCAAATACCTCAGAAATGAAGACCCAGATAAGCGAACACGTGCAGAACCATCTCTTAGGAGTCTTTAACTATTTGTGTCAGAGGAAGCATTGTACAGCTCCTCCTCATGCTTGGCTCTGAGGGGATACCACAGGGTTTTTCCGAGGGTATGAGTGACAATCCCAGCACACTGCTCCCACGTACATTTAAAGAGTTTTGACGGGACTAAAAGTAATGATGGAAAGAGCAGGACCTGAGTGGCATCACTTGGTAAACTGATGTAACACCTCACTACAAATCTCTAGAAGATCTTCATTTGTAACCTTATAAAATAATTTAAAAGCCTTCATGACCGAAGAATATTTATTTCTATTACAATTATCTATTTTAAAGTATTTCTTAAATATGACTTTGTTTAGCACAAAAGTAAGGAGTTTTCCCTCAAAAAGTCATTTACATCTCAGTTAAACACCATCTTCTGGGTTATTTACAACCAAAACACTGCTCTGAACTCAGAATTATCTCACTCCTTTTTAATGGATTAATTAGAATGTGATCACTCTTCAGCTAAATCCAGAAGACCTTTTTTTTTTAAACTAGAAAATATACCAGTAATCTCCAAAGATATGGAAACCTGGGGTGCAGTGCACCACTTAAAGAAAATCCTTTTAGATGAAGTGTTTCGAGAGCAAAGTCAGAGAAATCTGCAGTTCTGCTGGAATAGAGGGGTATTTGCTGAGCTACGATTGTTAAGGATATTTTTATCACAGTAAAAAGGAATTAACAGTTGATAAAATTCGTTTTGAAGACAATCATTTGGCATGAAATTCGACTGCACCTGTGTTTTATTCTTTTCCTCCCCACACAGCTCAACAGTTCATTTACATTTGGTAAATAAGATCTTATGATACTGCACACACTTTGACCTCTATTTCTTATAAAAAAGTGCTTTTAAACCAAGCCTTTGTCCAGTTAATTATTAGAACAACTGCACTCCACTAAACCCTGCTTTTTTCTTCTTGGCTTTTCCTACGTACTAATTGCAGTGATACATCAATAAGGCAGATGTATTTTTCTGTACCGTTTGTGTTTAGTGCACATTTAAGGTGACTTTCTTTTTATCTTAAATATCCCAAAGTAATTCGTATCCCTGAAATATAAAGTCTGAGAAAAACAGGTGTAGAATGCACGTTTTTATTTTGCAAGTCTTTACTCGAAGAAATTCGAGTAAAAACGGCATGAAATGCAGGGCCTAGGAAAAGGAGTGCTCAAAATCTGAATGTAATGAACTTGGCTCATTTTAAAGTTTAAAAACTAACCAAATCAACTCTCAGCTGATTCAAATCAGATTCATACATTTTAAATCCTCATATCTATATCACTGTGTGAGAACTCTCAGAGCACTGAAGTTGCCAGCAGGTCTCAGCTGATTCCAGAACAGAATTGTGAGGGGCCAATACTTGAGGATATCCGCTCAATCTGTTTAAGGAAATTTTAACTGATTTTTCCCAGTTCAGTATCACATATCTCTTAATTCTTAAGCCTCAGTGAACTCAAGTCTGTTAGGTGTAATGTATTATTACTCTACCACTACTTAGCCACAAAGAAACAGCTCTAAGATTTATGACTACTTCAGATTACAAAGACTGAAGACCTCTGGGGGCTGCTGGTGTAGAACTCGGAGTGAATCGAGCACAAGTCACACTGCACAAAAAACACTCCATGTCAAATCTGCTGTGAGACAATTTCTGTACTATCAGCTTCAACACAGAGCCAAGAGTGTGAACCGAGGGGAGGCTCAGCCACCTCCTTTTCCCCATCAGATCAGACCAAGGCACATTTGCCAGGCTTAAAAGCGAATTCTGTACTTCTGATGCCTCTGACTTGCCTGTTCTGTCATCCAGTGCCATTGTTTTGTTTACATTTCTGTGACTCTTGCACATTTGATCAGCACTCATTTCCTTTCTGAAGCCCTGAAAAGGAAGTTTGCCCCCATAACAGGAAGATTAGCAACATTATAACTTACAAATTACTTTTAGAGGACCCTTGAAAGGAAAGGAAGAAAGGAATACCAGAAAAAAATGTCCTGTTATAAAAAGTGTGTCCTAATATTGTCTAACTTAAAATGCTGATGGAATTACTGGCAGAGAGTGGTTATCTGTCACATGGTAACATCCAGCAGAAATGAAAGAGATGGCTTAATACTGTCTTTAAATGTTTAAAATAAATTCATAAGAAGCAGGTGTCAAATTATAAAATCAATCAGAAAAATTATGTGTTTTCCTGAAGATTTATTAATATAAAAGCAAACACTTATGAGAACCTAATATTATTTCTGTGGCATTTAAAAAAAATTAAGATATTGTAGAAAATAAAAGATAAGTACTTCCAAATATGGAAGTACTTAGCATTTTAAAGTGCTATACAGCATGTGAAGAACCTCTCATCTCTAAGTGCATCATTCTTATCCACTAGGTTAACTTGAGCTGCTGCTATGTTTTCAGGGAGTCTACAAAGACAAGGGCAAGTACCACTGCTTCAGTTAAGGATTCATGCTTGGGTTGTTGTTGATAGTTCTGATGAAAGGGTTTGGGGCTTTTTCAGGTTTTTTGTTTGTGTTTGTATTTAATATATGGGAAGTGTACTTTGCAACCTTGCACAATCCTCCAGAGATAACTGAGAATCAAGCACATTATTTAAGAAGAAATTCTTTCTGGGAAAGTCTGCCCATAAAGACAAAGTTTCCAATTATTTCCATGAGATCAGGAGTTCACTCTTCTATTAACTTTAGATTTAAAATACACCTTAACAAAACAGGAAAAAAAAGGCGATATTCCAGAAAGCACCAATGTTTCTCTGACTTTCCTTCTAAGATGCAAAATGTGAGAGCCAAACAAGAGTCCAAGAGACTCAGCCATATAAAATGGCATGGAGAAATACAGTTCCTTTCTATATTCTATTTCTAAAACGAGCTGACAGCCAGGTTTAACAGCCAAGGAAACAATTCAGTCCTTGCTCATGGGAGTTTAATGCCCAAAGAAAAGGCTCCTGCCAAGGCATCCTTATCAAAATGACCAGCATGCAGTTTGCAGCAAATCCGAAACTCCCGACAGATGAATGTTCTCTCCAAGGCACGTGAGGTAACCCATAAGGAGATGCAAGAGAGGATAATTACAGAAGGTAAGACCACAGGCCCTACTCCCAGCAAAGAAATTACCTGTCACTCCTGTGCCTGACCCGAGCGGCAGCTGCACGGCTGGAGACAGGGGGCTGGGGGTTCATGTGACACTCAGAAATGTGAACAAATGAGGACAGACACCTATTTTCTCCTCACCATTGGTAAATCCTATTATCCTTTTGCTCCACTGCCCCAACTTACTTCCCAGAAGAGTCAGTTTCAGAAATTTAAACAGCCTCTGTGGTTTCCCATAAAAACTGAAATAATTGGCAAAATCAATTCCCTTTAGCCAGAAGGGGTTTTTTTGGAACACATTGCGGAGAGGGGAGAAGGGGATTTTCCCATGCTGTCAAAATATTTTGACATATTCCAGATTAAAATAGGTCAAATTTTTAGTTAGCAGCAACCTTCTATTTTCAGTTGCAAAATTTGCTTTGAAATGCTGCTTTAAACAGAAACGCTCTCTACTGCCCAGCTCTGCCCTCCTGCAGCTTATAGGATGGCACTGGACTCATCTTGCTTGTTGTGACCTCCAGCAGCCCTTATGCGAGCCAAGAAACAGCAGCAAGCTGTCACTTCTCACAACACTCACACATGGCCACACACTGCAGAGTCTTAGCTAGGAAGAGATTAGTCTGATTGCAAGCTGGGGCAGAGGAGAAAAGCTGTGGTCATCTGCTGTTAGTAGCAGAGGCACAGTCACAAAAACATTAATTCCTTTTTTCAATGACTTTTTTGTTAATGGGTGTGTTCAATCACCAGCTCAAGTCTGGTTCTTTTGATTTTTTTTTTAATTGGGAGTTTAAAGTATAACTAGGTAGCAAGGTACATGAATACTGCCTCTACCCAGAAACAATGTCAGTTTTCATCTAGCAGCTGTACCTAACTGCAGTACATTTATATTACATAGAGCTGAAATACTTCAAAATTTAAGTATAGGCAGCTTCTAACTTAGCAAAACTGTACAAGGAAGAACTCAACCAACTTATTACATGCATACCACCAGTGCAACAGCATACATTAGGAACGTGTTTAAAGTTTAAATCCAATATAGCCAGATAGATCGGGAAGTCCATCAGCAAAAGTTTGAAGACTGACCCAGTAATGTAATCTAGTACATTAAACAGTGCCATTAGAGAGACCTCGTAAGAGCAAAACATTAATCTTGACATCAGCCCAACAGTGGGCGACTTGTCCTACACAGCTGTTCACGGGGAGGAAGGAGCAGAAAGGCTTCCTCTTTCATCTCGCCCCAGCAGAGAAACTAATCAAAACTGCTGTCCTCACACTTCACAGGGCAACTCGCACCAGAACTTGTACAGAAAAGCATGACAGCAACATCAACCAAAAAAATCTCAGAGCTCCTGGCATTAATACTGGGATTTATTGACAAAACAGGCTCTGGAAACAGACACAAAGCATACCACTACCTATGGGAAGCAGGGCCTAGATTATGGTAGGTGAGAAAATGGTTCCGCTTCACATAACAAAAATAATTAATTAGGGAAACCAGCCTGCACCTTTCTAATGGATTACACCATGTGTGCCCAGCCTGCCGTGCCCTGAACAACCCATGAAGAGGCAATTCTCTTCCCCCATACTCTTATGAGACATCATGTTGTCCACGTACTGAGGCTTAATGAAAGCTGGTGTTCAAAGACTGCTTGAGGCTAAAGCTTGCGATGGTGCAGCTTCACCAAGCACAGAGCAGGCCCCACGACTCTTCCTGCCACAGGCACAGCTACAGCCCAAAAGGCTGCTCTGAACCCCTCCTGGAGCACCTACTCAAGCAGTGGGTCTCTCCCATGCCCCTCTATCCTGGGAATATTAGCTCAAGTCTAGCCCGCCATAGATATGCTAATGCTGCTAAAACTGAGTGCTCCCAAATGAAACTTTTCCACTCATAAGCATATTGTGTGCTTAAATGCCATGAAAAAATATAAATTGTTCTCCTCAAACCCCAGCAGGTTCCTTAATGACTAAGCTCCACTAATTAGTAACAGCTGTTAATGAAGTGAGCAGGTACAAACCTAACCTCTTCAATTAATGCATGAGATTCTTAGACTGAAGTAAGATTCAAAGGAAAGCTGTTAAGTAAAAAAGAAAAATAAGAAAAATAACATTCAATGGTCAATATTTTTGTTGCTGAGACCATATTATTTCTTCCAACCCCACATATATCAGTGTCTATCAAATGTAGAACCTGTCTGTACTAAAACCTTACCATTTCCATACAGCTTAGGCAAACACAGCCTGCCATTACTTTTAAAAAACTAATGCATCCTTTCCTGAAAAATGAGTAAGTCAAGACACAAATATATACAACAATCCAAACATGGAACAACACTGTTAATGGTTGGTTAACTATGTAATTACATCTCAGGAAAAGTTATGTTATGTGGAAAGCTTGATTTATCAAAGAAAAACTTCCATACATCTGCAGATATTAGTAAAAATCAGAGCATCGTCACTATTTCCATCCCATTCCTTTACTGCTAAATTGTACATTTATAAGTCCACAGACAAGAGGGGGGGAAAAAAAAAAGGAAATACAAAATAAATCCCTAAAGAACCTGAGAACTCGAAGAGCTCTCCATTTTCCCAAATATGATGCGACAATATTCCAAATACTACTGTCATTTCAATACACCTGTTTTAATTTTGGATAGCATTGGTGGAAACCTCCAGTTTCATGATTATTTACAGAGAGTCACTGCACAAGGAGATTTATAGCTATCTTGAAATGTCCTTCTCAAGGCTGAAATTAAATTATTTTTCCTGTTATTCCACTAGTGAGGAACCATTACAAGTCTCCTGTTTATCGAGTTCCCAGTGGTAAGAGAAAATTAAATCAGAGACTGCCACTATCATCCTGTGTTAGTAGGTTTTCCATCCAAAATGTTAAGTTGCCAATTAAAATGAAAATATTCAAATGAATACTCAATACGAAGAGTTTGCCTTTAACTGTATTCTAAACCTACTCCACAGAAATACCAAGCAAAATTTTCTGAAATATAAAATGCTATGGAAATCTCCTGTTATTAAAGAAGCCATAAAAGAAGGAGGAGAGTGAGAGAAGGGAAGTGCATTCACTAAGTTACTTCCAAACTGTTTGCCTACCCTTGATTATCACCCTTTGTACCGTAGGTAGAGCTGTGCAGATGCCTGCTTAGAGCTCTTCAGAGATCCTTTGGGGACTTGTCTGTGATGAAGCGGCAGTAGGGAGATATGACTAGGGACTAAGGGTTATGTATTTACATATTGGCCTTAAGGATCCCCCTTTTCAAATTCTTTATCCCAACTGGTATTAATTTTAAGCTAATAATCACTTATTATCTTAGGTAATTAAAACTATAGAAACATCGTAAGTTATGTAGCTAACTGTATTAGAACATAAGTCTAGGATTACCCAGTAGAGGGATTTTTGCTCTTACAGTGTGTGCCCTAGAAATCTTGAAATATAGAAGAAAAACAAGCAAAAGAACCGAATCATCTGTATGTAATGATTTACAATGTTGAGGCAGCTTTGGGGAAAATGTGCAACTCCAAAGAGCATCATCATAAAAAAGAAAACCAATAAACCCCCAAGCAGATGGCCGTCTTCATCTTCCTTTCAAAATAAACATTTGTTTGGTCTTTGCAATTTTTGTGTTTGTATGCCCAGAGCTTTGCACAAGTTCTCAAGCCAAAATCTGCACAAGCCAGTGGAAAACCCCCATTCATATGGCTGCACTTAGATCATTGCATTGAGATCCGAGTCCGTAACTGTTGTCTGGACACAGTTCCTGCACCAATGTCTCCGAATTATTTCACTCTTTAGCCATTGTCATTGCTTTTGGGATAATTTTCCCAGTATACTGCACAGTAGCAAAAGGACATCTACTGCATATCTAGGAACTGGTGTTACTCAGCTTGACTGAAAATGATACTGTTGATATTTCAAATGAAGCATACAATACACCTGTGTATGCCATAATTTTCAGTCTGTCCGCTCCCCCCTACCCATGTCTGGTTTTTCACCCTCTGCATTAACTCCGTTGCCAGGCACTTTGGAGATTACCAGCAAATACTGAAGTATGCAAAAGCACTCATTCTTTGCTGGTCAGGATGCAAGCTACAAAATAACAAATCTTAAATGGTTTCCCTAAAATCCCTACAGCACCACAAATACTCCTGAAATGAATATTTCTGTTTGATATCAATGGCCTGAGTGACTCAGTCTCAAGTGGGTCCAGGTGATTACAGTGTTAATAAAATTTAGCTCCAATATATATCAACCACAAGAAAGATTAGGATGGCAAGATTTCTTTAGGTTTCTTTTTGTCAGTCCTTCCTGCACACAAATATAAACAAAATCCATTTATAGATATATGCCTATGTGTACATATAATCCATAAATTATTGTACATATGCATTTGAAATGAAATATTGACAATGACTTGTTTACTTTTTAAATTCCATCTGTGTGGAGTTGGAAGATATAACAAGACTCAGTCACATTCAGGACTCTAGCATAAAAGAACCCCAAAAGAGTAATTTAAGTCTGTCTAGAGTGAGATCATTTAATGAATCTTCTAGATGTTAAGAGGTTTTATACGCTTTTAAAAAAAAATCATTTCCCAAATGCAGTGCCATGATATTGCCTCTGAGAGCTGAGATAAAGTGATACACATATGCTCAACACATGGATGTGAACGAAATGGTTACCTTGGCAACAACAACCTTGTAAAAGCTTCCTTCTACTAAATTAGAATAGTGACTATTGGAGAAAATACGTTTTTTTCTCAGTCAGATCTTGAAAATAAGTTATTATATTTCGTTTGTAGATTTTTCAGAGCCTTAGACTTTTTGCAGTTAAACTACATCTGCTGTCTCCCATGTACCTTCAAGTTCTAATACACAGAACTTTTGTAGTATTTGGCTTCTATTGATTTCCAAATTCAATACATTTTTTTCTTATTCAAATAAAGCTACAGATCTATTTGAATAGACTGAGTTTGCCACCATAGTCTGCAGCTGCAGATATTCTACATACTGCGAACCTATATAAAACAAAGATATTTTAGCAGGGTTTAACAAATAGCTTTCTAGCATAAAGCTACACATAAGAACCTGTTACTAAGAAAAATATACTTCCAACCATTACAAGCAGCATTTTCAAAGCATTCCTGTGTTCCAAGAAACACAGCTTCAACTAAAGGATTTCCATGTTCCCAAATTACTTTTCTGTTTATGGAAGTCCTGTGTCACATACAGATAAAGAACATATGCCTGGGAGCATTGGCCCAGGCCATCCTTTGCCACAAGCAAACATGGTCCTTTTTTTGCTTAGAAGAGTCCAAAGAACATTCTTATCACATGTGCTACAATGTGATACACAAAATACTTCCAAAAAGCTAACAAATTTATGATTGGTATCAAGAGACCAAAAGTCTCAGCTAAGTGTGCCAGAGGAGGAGAGCAAGAAACCTCAGGGACACGGTGAATGTTTGATCAATCATCACTGAGGAATACAGCACTTCCAATTTTTGCACGATGCATACAAGCAAAGCCAATAAAGTCCTATTCATAAGTCATATCTTCCTGGGATCCCACAGGTTTCCCAGTGCCTACAGCAGATTGAACGTTTACAATTAATCTCTCAGATACAAAGGAAACCTACCAATTTGTATTATATTCTGTCTTATAATGGTGTAAATTACTCGTGATGATCTTGCTTTTATTCAGTGTGGCCAGCCACTATGATCATCTTATATTATTTAGTTACCACTTATTCAGAAATACATTAAACAGTATATTAGTATGTACATTCAGCCCAGCCCAACTACTTCTTGGACAAAAGGATAGGAGGGTTACCTTTTTTATTATATTATAATTTGTGTTCATTACATTCTAAAGCTTTCCGTGTGCCTCAGGAAAGAAATACTTCCTGAATACTAGTCTAATATGCTAATTACTACCAACTATTAATCACTTAGGTTAAAATTATGGTTAATAAGTCAGGAACCAGACAAGCCTTGGGTACGTGAATTTGCTGGTATCCTACCAAATCTAGACAAAGAAAAGGCTTCCATGTCCAGTTACGACTTGATCCCAGTCACATCAGACAAAGTAATTAGACTAGTGAAGACAACAGGCAATTACAATCACAAACCTCTACCTCCTCGACCTTCAGTTTCATGCATAGCTGCAAACCCAGGAGCAGCAGTACGCAGAACTAGAAACCTTTCTTTAATTTACAGAGGTACATGGCAATTGCTTGGATGAAAAAGTACAGCATCCATGAACATCCACACAAGAAAAATGCTCCAGTTGTGCTCCATTCCCATCCATGGGAGAGGATCTCACTGTGGACTGCACCAATGGATAGAAAACACATACATATATTGGACTATGAGACACATAGAGCCAACACTGTCTATAACATACCTTATTATACCAATAAGAAGAGGCACTTGGGACCTGGGTAAGGAATGTCCCTGCCCAAAAAAGCCATCACAGGAACAGTTTAATGTCAGTCTAATCAGTGTCACCATTTGTTGCCTGTAACAGGACCAATCTATTTGAAGGACACCGCACACCCGAAAGTCCTCTCTTCTGTACGTGCTTTCAGCCTATGTATTTAGAGAAACCCTTACATTCAACTTTTGCCTGTTTTGCCTGTCCCTTCTCAATAAGCTTGAAACTTGCATCCCATCCCTCCTAAATCCAGCCATACCCTTTGCTCACTGATGAGACCCCACTGGCAGCACACGACACAGCTTTTTTGTTGCTAAGAGAACGTACATTTTAGTTTATGACTTGCTTGCTTGCATTTCCCGGTCATTTGGAAACTACTTCTAAACCTTG
>VZTA01005578.1:10358-30238 GCA_013398855.1 Mohoua ochrocephala | reverse complement strand
CTTTATTTATCTGAAGAAGGCATATTGAAGCAGACAGAGAGAACGAGTATGGTCCAGTTTAGCACATGCATGACTAATGCAGTTTCTGTGCTTGATGCAGCAGCACAACAGAACTGTCTGGAAGTCACCAGCAGCAGTGTCCCATGGATTTTCTTGAGGGGAAAAAAAAAAAAAAAAAAGTGGGAGGAAAGATTGGGTCAGACTCCATTGTGTTAAACCCATGGAAAAAAAGCATCCTTGTATTCTTCCTTGTTTTTCCTAAAACACAAGAATTGGGAGGTCAGAGACATTACTTCTCAACCCCACTTCTGTTCTAAAGCTTTACAGACAGAAGGATCTGCCAGATGGGAGTTGATTTTTTTCCTCCACTTGTTGACGCTGTTGTTGCCACACCAAGCCCAAATTTCCATAAAAAACGGATCATTACAGCAAATATTCTACAACAGCAGTAATACCCATTTCTGTCAGAGTAGAAGTGAAAGACAAAACTAACCACAGCAGAAGCCGCAGCCAGCAGAGCTCCTGGCAGTACAATGACGCCTTTGTTATGCTCTCCTTAAAAAACAAAATTAATTAAAGAACATAATTAATGAAAGGATGAGTGACCACTTTTTAATCTTTTTAAAATGTCACTCAACTTCCCTCTCAGCAACTTTATGCTTTCTTCTCATGCAGCTGACCTTGTCATTTACATTCCTTTTCCAGATAAGTTGTTATACAGAAGGAACAGTATTCAACAGTATTTGAGTCAGTATTTTAAGTTGCAAGTGATAAAAGCAGCCTATTCTGATTCAGTGTGATGAGTGCAATGCAAAGCGTGGAAGTTTTATTTTTTTTTTACATAGACTTTTCCCTGCAGGACTTGCCTATCACGTTACATAAAGATTTAGAAATACCACAGCTTTCTGTTCAGCTGGAAGGAAGGCACAGCAGAAGCAGTTATTAAAGATACTTCAGGTTTTGGCATCGTTTGGTTTTTTTTTTTTTTTTCCATTACTCAACTGTACAGTTCTCCCAGACTGAGACCTCACAATGTCATTTGCATTTCGTTTATTAAAACCAGCTTTGCACCAGTACAAAGTCACACAGGGCAAAGTGACAACTCTGCATAAAGGGACCCGGAGCCAATGTATGCAACTGGCCTTTGATGCAATGGGCACCATCAGAAAGAGGTATGAGAATAGTTATTGGGACAGACTCATGCACTATGAGAGCTAAAGAAGCTCTCCCTTTGAAAAAGAAAACCTGTTATTAATTAAATATCTCTGCTTGTTACTTTCTATGAGCCGGCGCTTCATTTAACACAGAACTGGTTAATTAAAGAAGCATTTTCCTTGCAAGCAGAACTGAGCATTGTCTCTTTACTGCCACACACTGGGTATTCAAAAGGGTCTTTAGAAAGCAGAATGCAAACTCATGGAATCACACAATTTTTAAGGTTGGAAAAGACCATCTAAGATCATCGAGTCCCACCACTGATGTTCACCACAAACCATGTCCCCAGGTGCCACACCCACAGGTTTGCTCTTGAACACTTCCAGAGGTGATGATTCCGTGGATTTCAGCTCATTCCAATGCCTGACCACCCTTTCAGTGAAGAATTTTTTCCTAATATCCAGTTTAAACCTTGCCTGGAGCTGCAGGGGGTTGTTGTGACCCGAGGGCAGGACCCAGCACTTCCCCTGGTTGTACCTCACCCCGCTGGCCTCATCCCATGGATCCGGCCTGTCCAGACCCCTCTGCAGAGCCCTCCTGCCCCCCAGCAGATCCACACTCCTGCCCAATAAAGATAATAAACACACCTTGTCCCAAACACCTCACTTACCCGTTGTGTTATTCCACATTTCAAATTCAGTTTCAGATGCATTTCTACAGCAGAGAGCTTTTTCAAAAATCAAGGGTTACATCTCTCAGTCCTTAAAACTGTGTTCAGTTCTTAAATCTTTTGCTGACAGCCTCTCCACACCTGTTTGTGGCAAGGCTACGAAACGTTTGTCCCTCCCTTTGGTGCTGAAAGATTACAGAACTGATGGGAATTTTCTTTATCCCAAGTGTACCAAATACTTTCCCAATCAAACTTGTCATAATAGAGAATAAATGTCGATATTCTATGTACAACACACCCTTCAGAAGCAGCAACCAAACACACCCACCCTCAAAAACAAGATGCTGCAGTAGCAGGGGAAACCAGTTTCATTCCATGGCTTCTATTATGCAGAAAAGTAAGACTCGATTGCCAATTATCCTTTTTGGTCTGAAAGTGAAGAACAGCTATGAAAAGTCACATCCAAGAGTTAATTGTGGGAAGATTCTATCAATCAATCAGCTTAGGCTGAAATGTGCCTTCCTTTACTGATGCCCCAAATGCAGCTTTTCTTCGGGATTAATCACACTGTGGTTTTTATCGCACTCAAGTCCTGTGTTTATGCAAACCCACTAAAAGGAAACCAGGAGATCAGCAAAAGACTCTGAGCAGTAAGTGCACACCAAGCAAAACCTGAGATAAAACAGCTAACTTCTGCCATAATCCTGTAAGGGAGCTAGTTGAATATTATAAATAAATGATAAAGTGACCCAGCATTTCCATGATGTTAACCATCACATACCAGGAGAGGCTAAATAAGAATTCACACCCACCACACACAGCCTCCATTCCCTTTCTAAAAATCACCGATTATTACCAGTTGTCCTCTTTGGGACAGGGGCTGTAAGAGCTTTTATTCCCCATCAACTGCTTCATTTCTTTGCCTGGAGAAAAATCCTTCACAGTTATCACGTGGCCATTTCTGTAAAAGCAGCAGCGTTTTTTTAACCTGAAGTACAGATACTGCTTACAGTGCAGCATGAATACAAAAGGCACTGTTTCACAGGTAAAAACCATCCTTTTCAATCCAGAAACAATCCTCAAATCAGTGTCAAAATGATACACTGATAAGACAAACTGTCATGGGAAAAATTAAACTAAGACAAGCGTTTAAAATTTATAGAAGAAAATTAATAATGAGCATCTGTTGAACAGAATTTACCTATTAATTTCTCTGTCCATACTTTGCTGTCTGCTTGGGCAAATGTGATGTAGGTACATGAACAAGGGACAAGGAAATCCAAAGCAAAACCCAATTTTTAGCACAAAACTGCTGTCGACACCACCATGAACTAACCTGCACCGATTCTAATTGCACTGGGTTTTTTTTAATGAACACTGTAAACAAAGAATGCAGTTCCCAGGTTTGCTGCACAGGTCATTACACTTGTTTCCTAAACAAATTCCTTATCTGTTTTTCACAGGAATGAGTGTATTTGAGCAGAAACATTCCTGGTAAAAGTGTTTATCCAGTTACAAGCAGTACATTGCTAAAGAGTTTTCACCTGCAGGATGATTCAATTTGTATCTTATGCCACTCCCAGTGATAATCGAGTTAGGGAACTTGCAGGGAAGTGCAGGAAGTGCTGGGTTGTTGCTGTACAAGTATTAAAAAAACAGACAAGCAAAACAAGACCTCCACCTTGTGGCAGGATGTTTCACAGTTGTGTTTCACAACACTCCTCCTACTATTGTACAGGAATTCTTGTCACAGCAAAAATAATATTATTTTAAAACCCGTGTTTCTCCCATTGTCATGGAAGAACAGGCTCTACAAGAGATATAAGCAAGAATTAGATTAAGCAGGAAGGTTCCTACCGTGCCCTAAAATTGCCCATCAACCCCTTTTCTACCTTCTGCTGGCACACGTTGAAATGCTACCAGAAAAGGGCTCATCCAAGATGAAAGACATCTTAAAAAGTCTTAATTTTGCCATGAAAAAAAAAAGTCCAGTCAACTTTTTCTTTTTAAAAAAAAAAAAAAAAATTCCACTCAACTTCCAAAAGTTTGGCCGTGCATTTAAAAATACATTCAGGCTATGTCAAAGGTAACTATTTTACAGTATTTCTAAATTTCTCTTTACGTTATCGTGCTTGCTTTAAACTGCTCAGCCTGGTACTTCCAGGATGCAGTAAAAGCCAGTCCAGGGAGAACAGACCCACGAGCAAAGATGAGCACAAACGTAACAGAGTGTGAATGAAGCTCTGAAGAATTAATTTTCCAAATGTGAGGTAATATTACTCATTTTACAGAAGAAATCTTTGCATCTCAAATGCCACTGTTGCATTTACATGGATGTTTCTTCAGCTTCAAAGCCCATCAATTTCAGGGATCCAACACTCATTCAACTTTTAGCTCAGTTCTAGGAAGAAACAAATTCCAAAAACTTTACTCTGTAGCACAGAGATACTTTATTAAAATGTTTTTCAGACATCAGAACAATGTGAAAAGGACAGAAAAACTTTCAACATTGGCAAAATTACAACTGTTTCCCATACAAATGTAGACTAGACCTCTAGAGACTTTATTTTGTTACTAAAAATTGTAAACAAGTAAGGCAATTCATATTAAAACAGCTTCCTAATTTGTTCCAAAAAAACCACAAAAGAAAATTTAAGCTGGTAACACTATCTCAACAACACGACTACAAGGTGTAACATGAATCCTCTTCCAGAATAAAGAACTCTAAACCAATCCCCAACAGCACCTAAAATACAAAGAGGTCGTAGCAACTAGTCTAGAGTGGTATAATCTAAAAAAAATCGATCCCCAAAACACACTGGAATATTCCTACTCCAGCAAGGTTTCAATGAAAGGAGACTGGCGTATAAATCTGAGAGAGACAGGAGCATCAAATCTCAAACAGCTCCTTGAGGGGAGCCACCAGCTCACATCCTGCGAGGAAGTTGAGATACTTGTAACAAACCTTCCTTTTTTTCTTTTTTTTTTTTTCTTTTTTTCTTTTCAGTGGCAAAGGAAATTTAAGGCCATCAGACTCGCAGCTTTAAAAATTCACAGACAGGGAAAGAACGTTGTGCTTCTCAGAAGGCTCTGTTCTGCAGGCAGGGATTACCACGGCTGGAGGAACCTGGAGTGGCTGGAATTTCACATGACCACGCAGCTTCTGTTAGATGCCCTTTGCTCTGCCTGTTGAGAGCAGAGAGAATCATTTAAAACAACAACAAAAACAAAAAAAACCCACAAAAATCCAGCAGCAAAATATTTTCCTACTCAGAAGAATCTACCGTGCATTTTTAATATAATAAATTATTAGCCTGGCATGGTACAAACAAGAGTCAGCAAAGCTGTACAACCTGTTATACCCTGGAATTAAAAGAATGTTACAGGTCCTTTCCCATGAGGGATGATGGAGGACAGGTACCAGAAAAATACAAATAATTGCCATATTTGAATCAGGGAGCATATACAAGCACCTTCAGAGGTTTTATATAAGAAATCTAACACCTCTAATTTCCAACACAGTCTTTTTTTTTTTTTTTTGTCTTCAGAATTTCATTTTTTCAGCACGCAAGGAACATTTTCTCTCAAAGAGTTTTCGAATCTCAAATTTTCTCTATCAGGGAAAATATGTGAACAGAAGTCACTAACATAATTTTCCGTATCAGAGATATAGAGAGATTTGAATTCTCAAAACTTCCAGTAAATTTACCTGCTTAAGCCAAACTTTACTATAAACAACTGGCATGGGAGGGGAATCTTATTAGGAACAGAGTTTAAGGGGAAAAAAAAAATCCCCATATCTTTAAACTTTGAAAAAAATGTACTTCTCTGCAAGGGGATATATTAGGCAATATTTTTACACTGGTTTCAATAAGACAGCTCCATGCTTTCATTAATTACTGATTTAAAAAAAAAAAAAGAACATCCACACTTGGTATTTTTTATGTTTTGGGGGTTTTTTTTTCCAAGATTTCATTACTTCTATCTCCATTTTTGCAACGTAAATAACCCTGCTAATCCTAAAAGAAAATACCTGCTGACGGTAAATGTCTTCCTCATCCAGAGCTTCAGCTGCTTCTTCCTCAACTTCCTCATCTTCCCCTTTACGTGCTGTTGTTTTGAACACAGTGCTTCTCTGAGCAACCTCCTGCAAGACATTTTTAAGACTTGAACTCTTCCAAAAAAAAAAAAAATCTCCTGTTGCTCACCTGCTTAAGACTTGGAGAAATGAAAGCTCCAACTGCTGGGAAAACTAATTGTACTCATTTTGTTTGTATACTTTACAGGGATTTCTGAGCATAAACAGCTTAGTTTTAAATCTCTTAACGATTAAAAGGAGTCTTTCTAACAAGATAGTCACAAGGTTCTACCAAAATCTGCTTTTTTTATATCTATTTAAATATGTTCTTTAAATGGCAGCATGTCACAGTAACTGTCCCACCCCAAGTTTGAAATCACACCTTACCTGAACTAACCCCTCACTGCTTCAAGTGAATTTCACTGCAACATTCCCTCCTCCTCCTAAGCACACAGGCTTAAGGAAAACTAATTTAGAAGACAAATCATGCAAGAGTTTACCAAAACTCTTTTCAAAGCGTGTTCCAAGGCACTGCCCAGCTCCTGCCATGAGGGAGGTGTCTGAACAAGTCATTTTTTCACTGTGTAGACTCAGTACAGAGAAAAAAACCCACAGGTTTCAACAGAGGCATTTCTAAACTGCAGCTAATTCTCCAAAAGGAGAAAATATTACTGAACACCTCGGTGCCTTCCCGTGTGAAGCCCTAACCTGCATCTTTGTAGGTGATGACACCACAGAAAGACAAAGCTCACACAGATCTGAGGTGCTTTACCTCTCCCTGAGAATTTTTCAGTACAACTTTGACATCTTCACCGGTGCCCCAGGAATTCTGGTTCTTCCAGATGAGGTCAGTGGGAGGGCTCGCAGTTACTCCAGCATTTGCAGCCCAGATCTGTCAACAGAAGTGACACAGGAACGTTGTTTGCCAGTTCTCACACATTTCCAAATTACTTATTCAGTTAATGTACTTCTGAACCTCTTCCAGTTAAGAAAACACAAAGTATCTGCAAAGGTTTTGTACAATAAAACACAGAGACTTTAGAACATGTAAGCACACCTGTACACGGTGGAAATTACTGCTTCACACAGAAAGTGAAGTTCTGAAAAACGCCCTTCTGTATTAATTACCCCAGCAACTGACACAACTAATGTCCAACACAAACACACAGGTGATTATTATTTTCAGAACACGCCCATAGGAAGGACAAAACTAAAAACCTTGTGCCTTTTTTTGACCCACACAAGATGGCCTGGAGTTCGTTTCAACCGAGCAGCTGAAACTTGACAACTTACTGTAACAGTCTGGCCTGCCTTTAGTACGTATCTTGAGGTATATCTGTAACTTGCAGAAGTGTCTCCTATTTTTCGGATCATCTCCCAACCTCCCATAGGTTGATCCTAATGAAAGAGAGAGAGAGAAAAAAAAAAGTATTTCCACCAGCGTTCATTTTCTGATATGCATGTAGTGTGTTTTATCTTTAAGGTTGTGACACACATAAAACTGTCAGTAAAAGGGTTTATTATCACTTGATCTTCAGCACGGAATTAGAAAAATTTTAGGTAAATTTATCTTACCTCTTACTTGAAGTTAAAGCTTAATACATCCTGCTTTTGAGTTCTGATGTTAACTTAACTAACGCTTATGATTTGCATCTGTTTTGTTATCACTTGGTCCAGAAAAAATACATATTAGTAATATATATTAAATATTAAAATCCCCTTACAAATATTTAATATGTTTTTGAAGCACAGAATGGCAAGCAGGCTTCCTAGAAAACAAAATATTGCTGTTAGTATTCTTGAAATATTTTTACATATGCACACCTGCCACCACATACTCCTTTGTATGACCTATATTGGGTTTTTTCCCTATCAACTACTTGAAAAGCATTAACAAATCATATACAAGTCATCTTTACAGAATGATTGCTTCAAAACAAGAGCAGGTATTTTTTTAAATTCCCACACCAACACAGTTTCTGATCATTCAACAGCTGCCACTGGACTCCAGACTGGTAAAATTATCTAAAATAAACAAATCTTACGTATCTTAATGGATGCTGACATTTAGTTTGTCATTGAAAAAAAACGTATCATACTTAAAGAGGATTTCATCTGTTTTCAACCTATTGTATTTATATAAACTGTCAAGCACCTGTGAAGGCTCCCCAAGTACAGCTTATTACACTGCACAGCAGGGAGTTGCTCAAATCCAGACCCCCTAGAAAAGTGCTAAAAACATGAACCACCCATGGTTACAAAACTGTTGCTTCTCCTTCCTTATGAGACAATGAATGTGTAGGCAAATTAAATAAAAGGTGGGAGAAAAAAAATCTATGTGGTAAACAAGCGGGTGGGTGGCAGGGCGGAATCTCAAAAAAAAAAAAAAATCAACCAAAAAGGCAAAAAAAAAAAAGGCAGGTTCTGATGATGCCATGATGATTTTTTTGCCCTTTATACAGCTTTTTTTTGCCTTTTATACAGCTTTTATATCTCCTCAGTGCTTTTAGCCCACACACTTGTAACTCCCTGAGTCTGATACCCCATGGCCCATTCAGCCAGGAGCCCAAACACCCTGGGAGCCGCGGCTGAGGGTCAGACAGCCCCAGACACCAAGGTCCTCTCTGGAACACACCCTGGAAACTGAGCCAGGCCCAGCCAGGGGGGAGACTCCTCAGCGTGGGGGATTCATTCAAGTCTCTCATTGGGGAATCTTTGATAGATGTGCTCATTTGCAAGGCCTATAAGTTGTATACACGATTTATGGGGTGTGTGCATTCTGTGTGCATTTTGGTGCACTGCACCAGGATCCTGAATAAACACCGAGGTAAAAACCCCTTTTCCCTTTAACCGTGTCTGGCTCTCAATTTTAAGACCAGGAAAAGGCGACGCTGACTCACTAGAAATAGTTTTTGACTTGGCTGAATTGAGTCACCTACACACTCAAGTGTCTAGACCAAGAGAAATGTCAAGGTTTCTTGAATTCACTAAACGAAACCATCACTCCTCAGGTGTGGTAATTACAGGTAATTACAACCCACATTATCACATTCTGGAGGAGCCTGTCCGTATCCTCACTGAATGGAGGGGACTGGGACACTTGGAACCATCTTTGTCATCTAAATCATCACGATGAGCTGCCTTTTAGTGAAGATAAAGGAGGGAAATGTACTGCATGTAACAGCATAATTTTGAGGGCAACGTAAGGAAAAGTTGCGATTATTCTTTATCAAAGGGTTCTTCTTTGAGTAGAGATGTGTATCCTCCCAATATAAATTCCAACCTATCCACAGAATCAAATAATCTCAGCAGTCACTGTAACAGTGGCTTTGGCATGGGAACTGAGGGCTCGTAAAATTGTGGGTGCAGCCAAGGAAGAAGAAAAACTATGATTTAGAAAAGCTCTATGCAGAGACAAGGGACATTGGCAATTCATTTCATTTAGATGTTTTTTCTGCGCCTGCATATGTTTGTCTTGGGGCTTTTTAAGGCAGAGAAAGTGCTGAAAAGGCTTCTAAAGCAGCCTGGTTATCTGTAAAGTTTTAGAGGTACATTACTTGCAGGGCAGAACTCTGAAAAGCGAGGTAACACTTTAGTGGGTGGGATACCTTGCAGTGAAACAAAAGCACTGAAAAATCCTTGGGAAAAAGTCACCATCAATCCAGAACAGTGTGTGAAAGCTTTCTTTGAGACACACCAGCTCCTTAATGCCATAAGCTCTGGGGTCAACACGAAGCCCAGGAGCTGAGAGGGCGCGGAGGACGCCCTTTGCGCCTCAACTCCTGACACGCGTGGCACTTTCAAACCTGTTCAGAGGTGTTCTTCAAGCGGATGAACTTCCCATCCACGTCTATCTCCTCGATAGACACGTTCCCCGTGGCAGAGGCCGAGTGGGAAATGGTCACGCTGCTGCTGGCTTCGGACTCCTCCACGTCGATCCTCTTCCTCTTGCCGCCGGCCGTGCGGACGCTGCGGCTGGACGAGGCCCGCGAGACGGTCACCCGGGAGGAGGGGCTGGGGGAGAGCTTCAGCCTGGGGTGGGGAAGGGAAAAAACACACACACACACATCGCATCAGAGAAAAGGAGGCTCAGGGAGGGACCTTCTTGCTCCCCACAGCTCGCCGGCAGAGGGTGAAGGGAGGTAGGGGTCAGGCTCTGCTCGCAGGGAACGAGGGACAGGGTGAGAGGGAACGGCTCAGGTTGTGCCAGGGATGGTTTACCCTGGATACCAGGTGGAACTTCTTCACTGGAAAGGCAGTCAGGCTTTGCCCAGGGAAGTGGTGGAATCACCATCCCTGGCAGTGCTGGAAACACATGTGGATGCAGCACTTGGGGACACAGTTTAGTGCTGAACATGGCAGAGCTGGACTCAAATCTTTTCCAGCCTTAATGATTCCATGATTTGGCTTTAGTTTTTCCACCTTTTTTTTTAAATAAACTTTCTTCCATCTCCTCTTCTTCCCATAGATTTATACAGCAATATAGTAAACAAAGCATGTTACATGAAGAAGTGAAGCCTTAATTACTTAAGAGGTGAATAAAACGTTGTCAAACAGCTGATTAATGTTCCTGGAGCACAGAATACTGATGGACTACTACGTTAGGAGCATAAAAGGCATTTCTGTGCATTTGTTAAAGACTGCAAAGAAACAAAAACCCTAGGGAGACTTAAGCCACTGTGGGAAATTTATGCAAAAATCCAATGGCAATAAAAGCTTTGGCTGTTTCATCCCCACAGTTGAGAGGAACCAGCCTTGAGCAGCTCAGAAGACAGCGAAGAACCAAACTACTTTAAATGACAGCTGTGACAGAGGTGAAAATTCTCAGTATTGGAAGAACTCTGAGGCCATATGTGGAAAATGCAGCTGGGCTGATGAGCTGGGGAGTTATAAATGGTTACGACTTTATTAAAATTATTCTACACTTAAAGAAATTTGGCTAACAATTTATTAACCCTGCAATTAATTTCAAAAAAGAATATTAACTACGGCACCAAACAGGCATACAAATGACAATTCATTACTTCTTCTGTGCTGGATCTCAACTGAAAAAAAAAAAAAAAAAATAGTGTTTGCTGCCTTGAGATCTGGTCTGATACTCAGCGTGCTTGGTCTCATGGTGCCTTAGAACTGTGTCAGACAGGAGGGGGCAAAACCAGTGGCTCGCAAAGCAGTCAAGCACCACTAAAAACTGCTTTTTAACAGAGAGACAAGTAAAGGAAGCACGGAGATAACTGAGGCACCACCACTTGTTGCTACGTCCTTTCCTACCTCTCCTCTTCACCCTCCAGCAATTTCCGGTATGCATTGATCTCCATGTCAAGTGCCAGTTTAACATCCAGGAGTTGCTCGTAGTCAGTCAGCTGCTCCTGCATCTGATTTCTTATCTCTGCAATTTCCTTCTCTTTCTCTGCCAGCGTTTTGCGGCAGTTCTCCTGTTCCTGGGCCAGGCTGCTCTCCAGCTCCTGTGCTCTGTCCTGCCATGCTCTAGACTGGGGGAAAAGAAACCCAAAACATTGAAAACATCAATGATGGTGCAAAGGAAAGCCCACCCAAGCCTCCACGTGCTCTGCTGTTCAGGCAACATGGAATTCAAAGCACAGAAGTTACACATCCTCCCCTGCTTCTGAGCTCGCACTCACCCGTATTCAACTTCCTGCTCTCCACTTCACCTACTACAAAAATAAACACCTCAAATTCCAGTGAAACTTGCAACATCCTTGGAAAAACAACCACTTGCTCCATTTTTCTGAGGTCTGAAAATATGTTACTGCACTCGAGTTCACTCAGGAAAGAAAAATTGAACTTAAGAGTTAAACTGTTTAAGATGTGCCAGACAGGACACAGTCCTAAGGTGCACCAGAGGAGGTTTAGGCTGGACATTAGGACAAATTTCTTCACAGAAAGGGTGGCTAGACATTGAAATGGGCTGCCCAGGGAGGTAGGTGGTGGAGTCACCACCCCTGGAGGTGTTTAAGTTCTCTGTGGTTTACAAATTACTGCTTTGTGCTTCAGCTTGCTGCTGCGAATCCTGAATTCTGGGAGGCAGTTCCTCTAAAGGAACAGGGGTTGTTGTCAGCGAAAACCTGCCTGCCTATCATCAAAGCCTCCAAGGCTTGCTCAGAGTGTGGTGATAAGCATTCCTTGAAGAAATCTGGTTTGTCTCCTGCTTCAAAAAACTCCATCAAGCCAGCAGATCTTAAAACTGTACACCCGGAATGGAATGCTTATCAAAGAAAGGCCAAATGATGGCAGCTTTAGGGTTTACTTTCCATAAGCATGCTTTCTTCTGTTTGATTGCCCCTTGAGATTTAATTATTTTTTTAATTAAGGGACCAATGCCCCACGATCACAAAGTTTGCTATGAATGCAGTTTAGGAAATCATCCCAGCCCAGAGACAAAGAGAGAAGAGAGAGTCTACACGTCTGACACAGGAGACCAGTGTAACTGGTTGTCAACGTGAAGAGTCAGATAAGGAATTTAATAAATGGAGTTTTGTGTCACATGGAAGATCACAGTGGAGTCTACCACAGAGCTCAGTGATGGCAACTCAAACCAGACCAGCACCAGGGACAAGAGTGTTCTTTCAAGAAAATAAAGCTTAACTTAGTGCCAGTAAAAGGGAAAATGAAAGTGTGCTGGCTGACTTCATTAATGCTACCAAAAAAAGCCCCCAAAACCAAACCAGCAAACTGGTTTCTTTGGTGGAAAATCAGTCAAAATGACAGAAGTTGATTTTCATAGCCCTGAAGTCAGCAACAAACACTTCTGCCAGTTCAGAAGCAAGTTCTCTGAACCAAGATGTCACTCCTGACATAACAGAACAGAGGTAATTAACTTAAAAAACCTGGTGACTGAACCCCCAAAAGATGATGTTAATCAAAAGGCAGAAATAAGATCTAAGCGGCCAAAACTTTCCATCCCATTCCTGTGTAACCTCATGCACATTCATTACACCACCTGATCTTTTCCAGAGACTAACTTGACTATAAGAAAGGAAAACTAGGAAGACTCTTACTAGTATCTGCCAATTTATTTGGAAAATTAGGAAATAACGGCCCCTGCATTTATATTTTTCACTTGAAATACACAGAATTTTGATGTCCTACTGTACAGGAGGAATACAACTCAAAATGTACCACAGAAAGGATCAAACGGTACCAGTATTTTATACTCCTAAAAAAATTTAAAAGTTTTGTTGCAATTTTCAAGCGAGTTACAAAAGCTTACAGCAGAAACAACTCCTAACACTTCTCATTTTCACTCTGGATTTCCCAGTGCAGTGCACATGTTGCTACAAACAGGCCAGTACTGAACACATCACTTCTCATTCGTTATGTCATACTTCTCTGGGTGTGATCTACGCCCTTTGTGACCGAGGAATGACCGATTTCTGCTCGAGATCCTGCCCTACAGATGCTCAAGTACAGTCATTTGATGTTTTTACTCAGTCTCGTATTCCTAATCTGGGCAAGATCACACCATTAATTCTTTTTTTTTCCTGTCAGATGTCTAGATGCAAACTGGATCGAGGGTGAAAAGAGACACTGAACAGAGACTGCAAATTCCAGTTCTGGCTTTGAATGTTGCTTCGTGAAATCCTACACTAGGCTGTCCAGTTACTACTAAACTGCTCAGTGTCAAGAACTTTTAATACATGTTTGTCCAAAATTGCCTCATCTATCCACAACAATTTTCACAAAAGCCAGTTAAAAGTATCCCATTTCAAACACTAGCTCTGTAGCAGAATACTACACAGAAAAAGAAAAAAAAAAATCAAAAGTTTGTCGAAAGACAAGGACAAGGAACATCAAGGACATCAAAGAATTTGAAAAAGTACAGAACAGATAAGAGAGAAGACAAACTCAAGTTGTGATGAACATACTCACAAATTAAGGGAAAGACAGACCTTTAATACAAAAATCAGCAACTGCAATGGAAAGAAAAGTCCTTTAATACAAAAACCATCAGCTGTAAGTAGCAGGGCTGAGGAGGCACAGCTGGTTACCTCTTTCTGGAGGCTGGTGATGTGGGAGGACAGGCTGTCAATGCGGATGCGGCTCTCGTTCAGCTGCTCCCTGATGGTGCTGGCTGCAGAGCTGCTCATCTCCAAGGACAGCCTGGCACTCTCCAGCTGCGGGAACACCAAAGTTAAGACATCAGTTTCAAAGTAACTTTCACTAGAAGAAAAAAAAAATGAATCACTAAAAAACCCACACCCAACGCTAAGCCACCAAGTTCCTCTCTGCAGCTGCAAGGCAGTGAAACATTTCTTTCTTCAAGGCTAAAATGTGGGGCCTCAGTTACCACGTTGGATTGCCCTGCCTGGAATTCCAGTTCTCTGGATACTTACTCCAGGATTAAATCTTTCCCTTGCAGACATTACCGAAGTTGAACTACAGATCTCAGTTTTCATGCTCAACAAAGTTTATGTAATATGCTCAAATTGAAGAAGCTAAACACAAATTACCAGTTCTCTAAAAAAGAAGCAAATTTGTTAACTTCCAGGCAATATAAGCAATTCGGTACCGGTACCAGTGCCCTAAGTCACTGCTGCTGCTTCATTCCATCACTTCAATCTTGAACAGTTTTACTATTAAAAAGCAACTTAATCATTCCTGCTGAACACTACCACACACACTTGATCTGCACCACAGACTTATGGAACTTGTTGTTGATTATAATGCAAAGGAACCTAATTTTTCTTTTTTTTTAATAAGATTCAAAAAATACAGAAACAGTATACCTGGTGAGAAAGACCAAGAAAGCAATGAGAGGTTGCATTTTTGGCTAGATCTTACTTTAAATAATCTTTTCCAAGCCAGACTGAAGGCCTGGAGAGAAGCAGGCTGAAAAGACCAAAAACCAATGCTAATAAATTCAGTTTGTATGAACTATTCTGCTGTAACGTCCCACCTTTGCTTTTAAAAAATAGTAACTGCAACAAGTACAGCCACAGAAACGAGGTTCAGTTGAGACATCAGGGTGCCTCCTGACACCAATGCTGAATAACAGCAGAGGAAGGAAATGATGAAGTGTAACTGATTTCAGCTTTCTGTCTAGATGAGTGAAAAACAGAAGTTACTGGGCATTGTAAAACTTCCCCATGTTTTGCACAGGGTCACAGGACCCTACCTTCTGTCTTCTCAGCAAGCCCCACGATGAATTTTTATACAAAATATGGGACACCTTGTTGATCATTGTTCAGTATCGTACTTAACAACACATGAACTTTCCTTGAATTCACAGTAATCCCAGCATTAATCACTTTTCCCCCCAGATCACCTTCACGCAGTGCTTCCTTCCCCTCCTGTTATTGTACTCGATGAGGATTAAACCTGCTCCCAAAGAGAGATGTGAAAATGCAAAACCACGCTCAAACACATGCTAATTTCAAACGGAGCTCCCTAATAAAGCCCTCTGAGCCGCCAGTAATTATGGTATTAAGCAAAACAAAAACAAAGTACATCAAACAGCTGCGTGAAAACATGTTCTCACTTTGGAATGGTAAGTCGCCTCGAGCTCCTCTTTGTACAGCTTCACTTGTGCATCGTGCTGCTCTCTGATCTCGTGGAGGGCTTGGGCCAGCTTGTGTTCATATTCAATCTGACGCCCAGAATCAACCTCAACTAGGCGAGTTTCGTGCTTCCTTCTTGTCTCGTTGATCTCCTGTGGAACCCAGAAAAACATGGTAACGTTCAGCAAACACAGGACAGAAGTTTTTAGAAGACTATCCTGCTGAGCGGAGAGTAATGCAGGTCTTAGCGTTAGATTATTTTGACATTAAACTTGTAGTAGAAACAGTCTCCTCAGTCTTATTTTGCAATAGCCAGTCAGTAAAATAAGAGCTAGGACACCAACCAGCATTTTTTTTCTGAGAGTTGTCTGAACTTTCAACAAATACAATTCAGCATCATCAGATTTTAGAAATATATCCCCCCCTTTCTGGAGGTACCCTCTGTGCTTGCACGAAATCAAACTACTGTGAAATGGAACAGTCACTTCCACTAACCAGCACTTTGCCAATTTACTTGTGTGCTTGCCTGTGCTTTCTCTGGAAAGAAAGGGATTCCAACAACAAGAAAATACTACTAGCAAGAAAAAGTACACATGGAACGAAAGGCAGTATGGTCATGTACATTTACTGCTGCCCTAAGGTTCCCCCTGGAAAGCCTCAAGTGCCACAGGTGAAAAAGCTCTAAAAGACAACTATTTGTTTCCACTATTCAAAAGCATCCTATTAGAAAGGTTTGAAATCAAAACCACTGCGGGCCCACAGCACCTGTTTGAGTGTCCCTCTCCACTTTATTTCTCAGAACGGGATTATGTGGGAAATTACTAACCCACTTTCTCATTACTAAGAAAAGACACGTGCATTGCATACCACGATCAGAATTTAGGATGAAACAACATGATGCATTAAGCTGTTTTACCACAAGAACTCAGAGCTAAAATAATTTTTCCTAGAAAAAGGAAGTTGGAAATCTTCACGCTAGAACTGAGGTAAACCCTGCTCTGAGTAGGAGTTCAGACAACTTGCAGAGGTACCTCCCAGCCTAAATTATTTTCCTGTTCTAGAATGACCTCCCAGTCATCTTCTTCCCTTTAAAAGTGTTAATTCTTGAGATGAAGGCGTTTACCTCCTCATACATATTTTTACGGAATTCCAGGTCCTCAATGAGGCTCTGGCAACGGTTTTCAAGGTCCACCTTCTGCAAGGTTTCATTTATAAGCTGGTCCTTGGCAGCAGCTAAAGAAGCTTCAACCTTTAAGGAACAAAAGAATCAACATTACAATTATGCAGCAGAACACACAAAATGACCACAGCCTCACAGAAATACAGCTAACTACACGTTAAAGTTTAACTTCACAATCAAATCCCAATATTTACCCCAGTAATATTACATATCTCACACACACACACTTTTGCAGTTGCTTATACAAGTGAGTTCTATATATTTCACATTGGTAACTGGCATCAAAATTGCCACTTATTGATTTTCCTTACAAATCCATTTTTAATACATGGCAGATACCAATTTCCTGGTCTCCACAACTCATCCTCTTGAAGCTGCTCAAGATTACAAATCCAAAGGCTAACAAAACTAGGACAAGAGGTTTCTTTCCTTGTTGTTCCATCAGAACATGGAGAACCACAGGCAGGACCGAAAGGAGGGCAGAGAGAATCACAAACTGTTACTTGTCAGTTATTATCTGTTCTTGTGAAGTCAGTCTGCCCCCCAAAACACTTCTGAAATGTGTCAAGTGTACTTGGAGTCCTGACCTGCTTTCTTCCCCGTAAGTAACATCCCTTGCAACTTCAGCCCCTGCAATTTTAAGAGCTCTCTCTTCCACCATTTGTGTTATTAATAAAACTCAACGGTACTGGACTCAGAAACCTACTCAACACTGCTTCCAGTGTTGAAAGTGAACAATTTGTTCTAGCTGTGACTAGAGGACAGGTTTGCATCCTTTTTTTTTTTTTGGTTACAAAGTTATATTTTATCAGACTGGCTGCTCATAATATAGAAAACCACCTCACTTGCTAACAGAACCTGATGGTTATTAAATGTTTCTTCTCACCTCTCTAATTTGATCTTTCAAATCTTCAATTTCTCCCTCCAGACTCTTCTTATCACCAAGGGCTGTGGCCAGTGCAGCTTCTTTAGAATTCAGGGCTGCTTCGAACTCACGAAGTTTGACTTGGGCTCCATTGAGGTCAGATTCCTTTTTTGCATAGCTGGAAGAAACCAGAGAAAGTGGTCAAAAAAAACCTAGAAATGCCCCCAAAGTCGACTGCTGACTGATAGAACAATCTGAATCTCAAACTTGAGAGACACCGGGCAAAACCATTTTGTCTTAGCTAAATTTACTGTGCTTTGCAAGCACCCTTCTGATCACACATAATGGCAAAGTTCCACAGACCTGAGGAAACAGACCCAAATCCTGTCTACACAATATCTGCTACCACAGAAATTGCACTGGTGCACAGCTGATGTGATTTCTTTATGAAGACAAGCACACAAGGTTTTCAAACTACCTTCAAATTTAGTTTTTGTGTCCACACAAGCAGTCAAGCAGCTTCTAAGTGTTTATTCCCAAAACCAGCGTATTCAAACAGAAGAATAGAACAGGGGAAAAAAAAAGTAAAGTAGTGCCCCATGAACACCACCCCACACTCTTCAGAGACTAGGTTTATTATCCACAAATAATGCTACAACAGGCTACTACCAAAAATGGGAAAAAGGAAACTCATATTCACGAATCAAAATGTTTCTTGTCCTTAGATGGCACAAGCAACCATTAAATGTGTAACAAGTTCTTCCCCCTTGGAGTTCATTCTTTTTCTCCCTGGGATATCCACGTTTGTCTATCAAGGGCAGTAGCATGCCAAAGTTCTGGATGGTTTTAATTGAACGATGAACATTTTAAAGGAATGGACAGATTTAGGCTCGATAATACCACAGCTGGCACATCCTTCTCCAGTTCTCACACTTTTCTTTCCAGATGTAAAATTGATAAACAACAACAAAAAGCAGAATTAAAGACATAATGCTGAGAAGACTTAAAATTGGATAAAGATTGCTTCAGAATACATCCACGACTCTTTTTAACCACTGCACAGCTTATAAGACACAAAAGCAACACTTCTCGACAAAACGAGACCTAACGCAAAAATCAACACAATTTTAAAAGGAGAGAGACCCTCAGGTTTAAAAGATGCTTTTTTTTCCAAAGATTACCTGCACTTAACATCGTGCTGAGGAGAGGTGCGTGCACACAGAGGGATGCAGGGATGGAATCCGTGCCTGGAGGTTTCAGTGCCACAGCCACACCACATGGCAGGCTTTTACGCAACAGACTTAGCGCTCGCTAATCCCGATCCCGCGGGATTAGCACCTGCTCCCCCGTGGCATCCAAGGGGCAGGCTGGGAGCCCCTGAGACGCACAAAAACACACTCTTCTGCACTCAGGCTGCTTCCTGCTGCTCAACGCTACCCAGTCCCTTTATGGCGTTTCACTCCTCAGACCCACAGCTGGATCCACAGCTCAGACAAAAGCACGGGTTTGGACACACGGGCTCCTGCTTCCAGTTCTCTGCATTATTCACTGGAGGGTCTGTCCTGCCCTTCCTCTCCCACCCAGGCCTGTTGAAACTTCAGCATGCAAGGAAGGTGTGCAGCAGAAGAGGAAAAAGAAGGAAGGGAAGGTGTCTTGCTCTGATATGCCTATAAAAACCCCAATCTCTCCATCCCCTATTAGGAAGTATGAGGCCCCACAGCAAATATTTGTTGTTTGATCACTGCTGGAAAAAGCTTTAATCAAAACATGAAGAAACTGCTTCTCTCATGCTGAAACCAAGCCTACCAAGAGAGACCCTGAAAGGAGAAAGTTGCAGAGCCATAGACAGTGTGCTGCTCCCCAGTCTGCCCCAAAGTATCCTGGACTCTGAAACACGGAGACTCCCCAAAACACACCACCATCCAAAGTGTGTGACCACCTTAAAACTACTTGGATTTTAATTTCTTTTAATGGAAATACCTTTTTAACGCATTTACAGACTGGAAGGCAGCTGAGAAGAGCGTTCTTGCCATGCATCATCAGAGAAAAAAGGGCTTATAAAATGGACTAGCAACAACAACATGATTAAAACCCAATGTAGCACCTGTACCACAAAAAGTATTACCAGTTAGATCAGCCCTTTCTGGCTTGTTTGCAACAAGACTGCCTNAAATTAAGCACTATTAGTTGGTAGTGTCACGAGTTGTCTAACTATGAGACAGCTCATCTGAACACATTCTCAGAGAGAAAACAGAAACTGGAGCTCAACACTTCAAACGCTGAGAGCCAGATGAAATCTCAGCAACTCAGCAGTGTCATGCCAGCCCTAGAGGGAATACAGGAAAGGAGGGAAAGATCAGAAAAGCCCCTGTGATTTATAAAAACAAACACTGATGTATACAACACACACTTCA
>VZTA01005577.1:0-65704 GCA_013398855.1 Mohoua ochrocephala | reverse complement strand
TTAGTTCCAATAAAGGAACCCTAAACACCCACTTCATAACTTATTCAAGGTTATATTCCACTTGTATTCAGTTTTAGACAACTAAATGGTTAAGATGTATTATTTCCCACATTCAGTTTAAAATTCTTGCAGTTTTCTCTGTTTCCCAGTTACTGCCTTTGTCATTTCATTTCCTGCTTCAATGGAAGAAGAAAATTACTGTATCAGAGAGCACAAGGTTCTGAGTTACCAAAGCACCTCTCATATGCTTGGACAAGTACTCAGTTATAACACAACTGTTCTCAGTTATCCAAGAAATTCTGCTGTTCTATATTTAGAACATAAAATCTTTCCTGATTTTTTAACAGACCACTTGCCCTTAGTCTCTGTCAAAAGAGATTAATTCTGTATAGTGTAAGATAAAGCAATTCAGTCTTTCAAATGCCTGAGCAGCAGAGAATAATTAAAATGCAAAAGTTCTCTCTGACTTTAGCAGCAGAATGATTAGAAAAATAAAAATTTTAAGGAAGTAATTTTTGCATCGGAGCTATCAAATTCTCAGACTGCTTTGATTCATTGGCTGCAAAGACTTGCAATGCGAAACTTCAGCCTTTGTTTCAGCATTTTAAGGTTATTCAGTTAACTTTCTCATAATTTCTTTACTAAATACTAAGTAAATAACACTGTGAAGGTACAGAAGGCTTATGTGCCTTGTTCTTATGTGCTAGCACGTATTTCACACTGTAGATGTTTCATCAGCTTCACTGGTTATTACTGACAGTGAAAAAGGGAAGCACAACTATCTGCTGATGAATGGGAGATACTTTCAGAGATACTTTTATATTAATTGTTTCAATAAGGTCGTCCTCTTGCATGCACAGTAAATTTTTACCACAGTAATGTTTATATACACGAAACAAAGTTTCATACTTAGAGCAATACCTGAGACACTAAAATAATCACAACTTTGGACTGTAGAAATTCTCTTTAAAATTGAGAGGATTTCATGATGAGACTGGAGCTTCACTGAGAATTAAGAGAGCAGGATCAAAGACTCAGTTTGAGAAATACCAAAGCCAGAGCTATCCATTTAACTTTAAATTTCTGTCTCAGTACGTTCTCCATCTGATAATATGTTGCCAAGTGAACTGTGAACAAACTGTGAACAAACTCTTCAAAGCAGTAGAAACTTGACTACATGGTCCAATTCACATCATGTGAGAAAAAATGTAATACAAATTAATATTCTAAACTTCTTTCTACACCATCTAATACACACCTTGGAACATTTGCAAAGAATAAAATATCCTCCTGAGGACGTAAACTTTCATTTTACATTTGTACTTGAAACTGCCAAGCTTTTAACAACCCTGGATAGTTAAGTATGATTGAACTTGCAGAAAGGTATCTTTCACAAAATTGGCAAGTGAATAGAGAAACCGTAATTTAACTTTTATCTAGAAGATCAAATCCTGGGTGGAAAGCTCAAGGAGCATTGATACCCACTGTCATTTGTGATCTCACCTTTGTGGTCAACTATCCCCATCTTTGATTTTGCAGAACACAGAAACTGCATCTTTAACAAAACTAGCAGGGCTTTAGAGCTTCCAAAGTAGCAAATTTTCACTTCCCAACAGAAACAGCATCTTAAAGGACCTGATGTCACCAACTGCTGTTACCTCTAGCCCTTCAGAGAACAGTCACCCAAAAACATGTACATGCAAGAAAGCCACAGCTGAGGGTCAGAAGAAGGTCAAACTGAAATTGCTATGGTTTATCCTACACAATTAACTCACTGATCCAGAAAGTTCAGACAGGCTTCCAGGAGTGACCAACTATAAAAATGAAAAAACCCTAACTGGAAAGGAGAAAGGGCTTGTACTATCACAAGACTATCAAGTTCCTAATGTCAAAACTTCAGCTTACTTCTAAAATAAGTATCAGCAAAACTTTTTAGCCTTTACTCCTCACGGACAGTATTGATGTGCAATTACCGTAGTTAAATTCTACCCTGACTGACTCAAGGATATGTTTTACAAGTGAAAGGTGAACACCATTTCAGTGAATTACACACAGGATCTAACCTGTTCACCATGCTGATATTATTTTTACAGACATGTTAACTCTAGCTAGATGAGATATTCTTCATTAAAAGAAAAAACAATCTATCTTTATAGGATGAACTACTTCTAAGGTTATTTTTGCTAGTCTCCTGATGATTGCTCTGCTGTATAGATTAATGTTTAATGTGTAATTTGTCTTATCCATGTTACTTTGTACTGCTCATACATTGAGCTACTTGGATAAAACTTGCCCAGTGGTCTGCTCAGTCCACAACACAAATAACAAGTATTGATTCACAATCTCTCCCATTACACAGGCTGACTGACTATTAATGATTAAGCCATTTATGGCATGCAGTTCCATAAGCTCTACATGAACAAACGGAACACCAAGAATGATATTCAACCTTTGCTTTTATGGTGGTTTTCTTCATAACACCACTCAGGGAGTGGTCCGGTATCTCTTACAACCTCTATGACTCTTCTCTCACAAGACTCCTTCTGCACCTTTGGAGTTATTCTGCTGCTTAACAAATGCAAATTTTGCCTGACACTATGGTTATCAGATTTGGACTGAAGTCACTTGAGATGTGCTATTTTGCTGTTGACAAAGCAGAGGTCTCATGTAGAAAAGAAATCTTTAATAAGAAAATTGAACTATAAAGCGTGATATGCTGCTACAGGGCAAATAGTGCACCAGTGGCCAGTGACCTGAACTGTCCAGCTACAGCTGGAGACCATAAAGAGACACAGAGATCTCTGGGGTGTTTTTGTGGAATTACATCCCTAAGTCCTTCCTAAAAAAAACCCAGTCAGAGTCAGTGACTACCCCTGGTTGTTTGGGTTTTTTGTTTGTTTGTTTGTAACAGGCAAGAAGGTGCTGATACCTTCTGCTTCCAAGGCTCAATAAGCATTTTCCACTAAACAGTAAACAGATAAATGTTTGAGTAACCTTTGAAAGTAGGCTGAACTAGTTCTACTCCAAATCAAACAGCTGTTGTAGTGACTAAAATTATCTGTCTCTAGTTTCTTCTTTCTGGTTTAACAGTTTGAACCCTTTCCCTTTTCACTCAATTTAGCAAAATAGGGTAGAGAATTCTGGCTTGTTAAAAATAATAAAATATTACTTCTTTCCACTATGTAGAGGATGGTTTAGTTCTATGGGAGTTTATTGGTATTTAAGTACACATAATGCTTAGACAGGGACAGTTCTGTGCACACCCAAACCTTTTTAGCAGATGTTTTGAACATTGCTATCTTTGACGGTAATTTAATCACCTCAGTCTTAAACCTTTCCTTGGGGTCATAATTGTTCAGTGAATCGGGACCTCAATAACCTGATTAAGAACATTCCAGGAGCCAAAACCACATTATGCCATTGGGGCACTTTCCTAAACATAAATGCACCTGCCCCTCCCTACTGGGAATTTTGCATTCTGCACTCTCATCAAACTGGTACCCTCTGTAACAAGAACTACAGAGGGACTTGTTGAGGCACTCAGTACCCAACCATTCTTTTTCTCCGGTCTTCACAATTTTTCCCTTTCCTGCCATTATCAGAGCAAAAGCAAATTTGCAAATGTTAGTGTGAGAGAAAAGCATTGGTTTTAAATAGCACTATCTTTTTAAGAATGGAAACCTATTAATTCTCTTTTATGAGATCTCTCCTCTAGAGTCCCTCCTGAGATAGTTTTCTTTTATTTGTCAACTTCCTCAATGTAGAATATTGCCAGTGTCATGCTGTCAAACTAGTAAGTGAGAACTTGCTGTTCTCAAGTTTTCCCCTGTAAATTGATATTTATCAGTCCTAAATTAAAAAGCAAAAAGAGCTCCTAAGACAGAGCTATCATAAAACAATGTCCTCAGTGTTTTCTTATTCATTTCAGTAAGATTTGTTCCAGTGGGCTAATTAAATGTGTGCTCTAATAAATACACCCAGGCAATCTTTAAGCACTTGGCCATTCTTACACAGGGAGCAGTGCCTGACCTTGCAATCAGTGGATTTCCTCTACTGTAAAACCTTACTCATTAAAGAGGTTCTGGAAGTGACCCTAGATGTCTTTTTGACTAACAAATATCCCAGTATAAAGGAGCATAGCTTCACTGAGGTTATTATTCACTGACTGATAAAATTGCTTTGTGGTCCTGATTAAAATTAGCATTCCTCTAATATAAGGCATGCTCAAAACTGTAGGTACATCTTGGCAAACTGAGAATTACAGAAATAATTTCAGGAATAGCCAGCCAGGATGGTTAAAAGATGTGTTCTGTGAAAGGCCTCAGATTATCAATATTCCTTTTTGTCCATTGTTACAGTTCTACTTCTTACCATGCACTTGCGATCATCCACCCCAGATAAATCCTCCTCAAACTCCTTCCCTACATCAAATTCCATGATGTAGTTTCTAAAAGTGCTTAGCGTTTTAATGATCACATGATCCCCGTTCTGAAGGATTTCTTTGTCAGGCTTTAGCAAGTTTGCTATTTTTCTTACAGCAACATTTACATCTGAAAAAGAAAAAGAATTATTTTTATCCAGAAAAGTCTTCCACAAAAAGAAGCTTGTCGCTTCTAGGGAGAACTAAAAGGAACAAAGATAAATAGATGTCCAAATTTTTCAAACCAGCCTTCTCATCTGGAAAAAGTCTGTAACCTTATTCTTATAACTTTAATAACTTAATGTTTCAATTTTCTGATTATGTGGACTCTTTAAGAAATGCCATTTGTATTTGACAGTTAATAAGGCCTTCACTATTTCTACAGAAACACTAACACAACGTCAAACACACAAAATTGCATTAAGTACTGCGTTGAATCTTTATGAAATATAAAAATTTTACTGCTTTTCAAATTATAGGAGTTTTTTTTGTTTGGAATCTGGCACTTACCTCTTCAAGCTATGTAGTTTAATCACTGTTAATGTAAGCTTCAAGAGGGCAAAAAGTAGAGGCTGCTTAAGGCAAAGCAATTTTGCTTAAGGCAATTCTTAAAGTGCATTTCTGAAAAAAATATTTCTCACAAAAATGACTTATGACTGTACAAGAAAAAATAGATTCATGTAAAGAATAAGACAGGTGGCATTTATTGATTATTTATTCAAGAAGTATGAAGGGAACCTTACCCAGTGCTTTCAGATACTCCTCAAAATTGTCATTGCTGACCATTTTCCAGTACCCATTGAAGTCTGCAGGCATCCCTACTTCAGGTGATTGTCAAAATCAAAGGCTCAGAGCTGTGGGTTGATTCTGCACCACACAACTCACTGCCTTTCTTTGCGGCAAGTTTGAACTCTGGTTTCTTTTATCTCTTTTTTAGACCATGGAGCTATGCAAGTCCTTCTAATCCGATTATTGTTGAAGTGCTGCCTTTAAATCCTTCCACTAGGCTGAACCTCTGAGATTTCTAATGACAGCAGGATGACTTGACTTAAAAAGAATGAAATATTCACATGTCATATCACTTGTGTAAGGGAAATCCATTTTAACCATATTACTCTTCATTTTTCATGCCACTCAGAAAAAAAACCCATTTTGAATAGCTTTAGTTTAGGATATTAGCCAAAGCTATACAAGTGCTTATCGTATGTGTTTTTTGAGGCAAATTCTTTCTTGAATATGTTTCGGCTACTTTATGCTTTCTTTCAATTCAAGAAACCAATCATAGAGACTCATTCAATGAACGCCATTTGTGTCTGGTATTCCTTCAACTTGTTCCACAAGCTCCTTAATTCTGGAGAACCACCAGTGGAAGCTGCTTGGCCAGCTGGGGGCTCAGGAGGACCAGTTAGATGGACACGTGTATTAAGAAGCAGTGGTTAGCTCTGTACAGTGGTAAATGCTACATCATTACCCAATGAATGAATGCGTTCAGTTAAGAAACTTTGAAACACTGAGGTAGCGCTTTATAGTCTTTGAAAGTGACTTCTGTCAGAAATGAGATACACTGAACCAGCACAACAGGCAACCAGCATGGAAGGGCACGGATTTTTCCTGCTAACATAAGAGCTCAAATACTGAGCCTCTCAGATGTTTTCATATGGTACAACTGAAGTCCCTATTGGATATATTATCTACTCTATTAGGGGCTTTGGCAATTACTTACTCTTACGGAAGACTCTGGATCAGAGAAGAAAAGGAACCCACTTTAAATGTGGGGATGAGAACTGTCCTGTCATTTGAGAACCCGGAGGCTTAGAAGTGGCAGAAGTAGCATGTGCATTTTTAAGTACTTGCATGAAAGAAAGATTTATTTCCATCTCTTGGCCAAATTGCCAAAAATCAAAAAAGTTATCCAGAGTCTTATAAAGTCAAAGCTTGGAAGTAATATATATTTAAATATATCTCTCTCTCTCAAGGTACGGTTCATTGCATTTTGCTGTTTTAGAACAGCAAGGATTACAGAATTACAAGTTAGCAAAGTACTGTGTTTGACTCTCAAGCCATATTTATTGACTTACTGAAATTATTGAAATATTAAGAATATTTATTGTGAAGATCTCCTTTCTTTTGCTTTCACAAGGAAGCTGTTCTTTCTGTATTTTAAGCTATGCAGCTGAGCATCCCAATTTTCTTGAGCACTACCACAAACAGATGCACGGATTTAAACCATATGATTTCAAGAAATTTTGGACTTTCCCTTCATTATTAATAAGAAAAAACTTTCTCAAGAAATTTACATGAAAAAACTCCTGGTCTGACATGGCACACACTGCAGAAATCAGTCACTCAGAGGGTTTATTGTTGTGTTATGCAGCTTGAGAGGCTGAAGCAAGTCCCCTTCATTCTTGCGCTCGCTCTCTTCCGTGTAGATATTGTGGTGTGCAATGTAGGCAATAACAGAGTCTGGCATGAGATATTTCACACTCAGTCCTCTACACAAGGCAGAGCGTATCTGTGTTGCACTGATTTCATTCTGAATCCACTCTTTCACTAGAAAAATATTGTGCTGAAATTTCATTAAAAGGTCTGATTCCTGGATATACTGAGATGGATCAGAGCCAGCCCGGCTAATACAGACCAAACCAAACTTCTCTACTATTTCTTTGATGTCTTCTTCCTTCCAGAGATTGGGTGTCTTAAATGTCTGTAGAAAATCAGCCCCACAAAGCAGCTTTAATTCTGGTAGAACTGGAAAGACAAAAGGAAATAAGAGATGTTTAATCCTTTCTCAGTCTTCTAGGAAGCTTGTACTTAAAACTGGTTTTAACTTGTCACTTTTAATTTTTTTTTTAAAGTTTTTTTTTTTTTAAATCATTTACCTTTACTCCAGGCTTTTTTTCAGAAGGTTGCAAGAAAAATTCAGTTTAGGTTTTTATGTGTCTGGTCACAATTACTTTAGCACCTACTTCATCATCACTCAAAGCATATTGAATATTATCTGTATACAGTTAAAGGAGAATTTTTACTCCCCTCAAACAGTTGAAAAGGGGAAAGAAGCAAATAAAGAGAAATACTTTAGCACAAAGATTAGACTTGGTTGAACCTGGCTTCTCCACCCCATCCTGCCCTGCTGTTCTTTATTTTCTCTATTTCTTATTTGCTGTTCACTGCCTAAGCCCCAGCGCACAACCCTTTCTTTCCTCAAACTTCTTCTATAGCACTCATCATTATTCCATCTGAGCATTGCACAAACATTGACCAGGTATTTTCACAGCCTTGTATTCATGTGAAATGAAGGGGAAGGATGGAGGCACTGCCTTCCCTTTACACTAATTTGATGGTTAGCACATCTGCAAGTCTCCTACAAACATCTTGAAGGAGAGATTCAGAAAGTAAGAAATGTTCCAGTGATGATGCAAGAAAAGCGTAACTTCTTTCCTCCACCAACTGTAAAGATACAACTCATCAACAACCAGGAACAACTGAAATGTATTATTCACGTCCAAGAGATGCTACAATACTAGAGGAAAAAGGCAATGTATCAAAAATCCAGCAGCATCCTAGCAAGTCATAGGGCTAGGGAATATGATTAGATAGGAAACTGAAAACTGACATTGTTTCCAGAGCCTGCCATGCTTCTCCTGCCAACAGGAGCTTTGCTGGCCAGCAAGGCAGCAAACATCAACATGTCAGCATCACTGCTGTGGTATCCATACACTTTGTCCATTGTCTAATGCCAGAAGTAGAATTCTAAGTAACTCCTGTATTTTTCATATTTTTTATTCATATATTCTATGCCTTGCAAAACAAGCATGGACACAACATACATCTCTGACATAGCTAAAGAGATGCTTATAAAACCAAGAATTAATACAACTCCAAGGTCTCCTATCTCTGTGGGAGTTATTACAAAACAACTGCCCTAGCAGTTATGTTGGCATTTGGCATGGCTTGGTTTTGGCAGGCAGCTCCAATCCTCAAAACTCACCAGCTACTATGTTCAATTTTTTCACTACTAATCTGGTAAAGCTGTATGGTTTTTAATGCTAAACACAGTATCATGTTTACAGTCATGAACCAACCTGGTCGCTGGCAAGAAAGGGACTCCCCCGTAGACCTTTCTGTGGGATGTTTGCTTCTCATGAACTCCTTCTTGGACTGGAACACTCTGAGTGATTCATTATAATGGTGCCTGCATTTAAAATAAAGGCTTCTGTGTGAGGTAATCCTCTCAGAGATGCAACAAAGCGATTACCTGGCGATTACTTTCCCCTTCAAGAACAGGGTCTACTTTTATGCACTTTGGATTTGAATACCATTTGCTGAGAATTTGGCACATTCATTCTGCCATGAGACTAGTATCAATGTAGTTACATTGTGTGGAATTCACAAGCAATCTCCTTAATGGCATCCTGGTTTGTAAATCCTTTTTGAAATTCTACCATTATGGCAATTTTGGTAGCTACTACATTTAAAACATAGTGGAGGTTTTTTGCCTGAAACAGGACTAAATCTCACTTCAATCATTAGCTGTAATTTCTTGACCAACTACAACCCCTCATGATAGTGTTTTTATAACGTGTGCTCTGTTTTGACGAGGAGACATTCTTGTCCTCTCTCCTCCTCTTCTCCATAAAAATATGTTCCCTGAGTTTTCACCTTGCTGCTTTCCCGTTCATTTTAATTAAAAGAATCTCAATTCTGAGAAACTAAAAATTCTCATAAGATTTTTGACACCTGCTGTGCTTCTAATTTTACTGAGTTCAGATCCATGAAGGCAGGCAAGGATCCCTTTGTCAGTTTTTCCAGGTTTCTGCTACTTTATTCTCTCACGACTCCCGATCCCTGGTGCCCCCTGCAATACTGGTATTGCTACCTCATGGCAGTGGCCTTTTCCTCCCAAATCAGCACAGCCTTGCTTGTTTAGCATAATCCCTGCCTTGCACCATCCTGAGCCAGGCTTAAGCATTGCTCATATTTGCACAAGCCAAAATTGTTTCAGGAAACAAGCTCCTGGTTAGACAGGACAAGCAGACACAGAACCAAGTCTGTGTCCAACTTCTGTGTAGCACGCAAAGAGCTAGAGTGACCGTCAGCTCTTATACAACTGCAGCAACGCAACGATTCTGAGTTCCAAGGAACAGTCTGAATTCAGTGCATGTACAAAGCCCCAGCTGACCTTCTGAATGTCAGAGGTAAGGAAGGAATTTACAGGTTAGTGATTTAAAAGTACACTCTTCAAATCGTGCAAATACTTTAGCCACAGGAATAAGTTGCACATGGGTCAAGAACCTACACCCAGACAGGCTGCAAAGCAACCTCCAGTGATTTCTGATGCTCAGCCACTGGCCAAAGAAACTGCACAGCCAAGAGGTGAGGGACATATGGCAGTAGAGAGTGGGTACCAGTAGCTTGGTCGGTGCCTTCCCACACTTCTAATTTTAATCCTGTCTTGCTGTAAACAGGCTGGTGCTATGTATAGTCAAGACCATGACTGTGTGTCATGGTCTGACATTCTTGGGCCATGATTCAAAAATAAGAATGCTTGGCAAAGAGCTCACTGCAGGACTAACGCTACAAACGCTGCAAAATCCGAGCTGCCCCAGGTCTGCTCAGCAGTTCAAGGGCTGGACCGGGGGGGTTACATTACTTTAGAGACACCAAAAAGAACAAACCCATCTGCCAGTTTCTTAAGTGTTTTCTGAACGGTGTATGAAGCTTTGAGTAACTACAGAACTAAATCACAAGCATAACTCAACAAAAGTTGGGTAATGCAGATCTTTGCCCATTTTTAATTACTCTGTAGTATAGCCGCATGCCAATCAAATCCACAAGAGCAATGAATGTAGTCCTTTGCTTACTGAAGATACTGTTTCCTTGTCTAGGGAGAATACTCACAAACAGCAGGTAAGTGGACAACAGCTCTAGTGTGTTCCCTCCTCCTCCTCTCTAAAAAAAGCCTTGGGATAGTCTCCAAGATTTCCATACTCATTTAATAGCACTGCCATAAGTGGGATATGAACTTTGCTGCTTAAAATTCTTTTATATCACAACTACTTGGGATCCTCTGCAAAATCCACAGATTTTGATGAAATGTGACATTTTTATCACACTCAGTTAAAATAAGTACTGAAGGAAAAGGCCATTCATGTGTCTCAGGACAAAATGTTCTACTGCAGTTAAGTGTACAACTCAAACTATTGATAAGAAGAGACATTTAGGTACAATAATGATTCCTACCTCTGCCTTGCAAGAGGAAAATCTATTGGTACTGAAGTTTCCTACCTGAGGCAGCTTATAGCGAAGGCAGCAGTTAGACATTGGTTTTTTGAGGGAAGAACCTAGAGATTAACTTTGAAAGCATGAGAAGAAGAACAATTCTACACTAAACCATTGCCTGTTTATACTTAGTAAGGATCTAGCCCTAAAGCTAGCTCTTTTTTATCTTCTTTTTTTCACCTGTGACACTTAGAGTACAATGTAAAGCACAAACACCTACATTTCCTCAGAATGCTGCTTCCCCATTCAAGGGACAAGGTTCAGCATAAGATTATGGCTCTGGTTCAGCTCATTAACACAGGTCAACATTTGTGGACGAAAAAAGATTTAAGCTCATTTCTCTCCTTAACAAGCAGCCATTTAAACGTTTTATGGATTTACTAATAAAACTAGAGGTTCACTTTCTAGGCAAATGGGAAGTTTGGCTGTTCATACCACATTGATACTACTTTGCCTGAGCAGAAAATTATACAGACAGGTTTTATTTATGGGACCTCTTATCCTAAAGAACTCTGAAGTGGATTTATAATTTACAAACCAAATTTTGCAAGCAGTACTCACTTCAGTTGGAGTTGTGCAAGATCAAAGTAGGATCACCTGATCTGTAAGATTTGGGACTGCTTCTCTGGAGGAAAATAGTTTGACTGAACTGAAGTTTACAGCCAATACTGTAGGACAGTACTTGGTGACTTCTCACACTGGGACATAATGGTTATGACTAGAGAAAGAACAGAGTTTTCTGCAAAGAAAAAAACCTCCCACTCTGATCCTGTTCTTCTGCCTGGAGGGAAGGGGCAAAAGGAGCAAGTGGATGTCTGTGTTCCCTCAGTGAAGCAAATAAAAGCAGATCTAAAAGGCTCCACTAGTTGTCTTGTAAGCCTGTAGTGAATTCTTATAGATGCTTTTGTAAAGTAACAGGTCTGGCTTTTAACTGCTTTCATACAGAGCCACAAGAGCTTTTGGGCAACTATTGGAAGGCACAATTTAGAGCCTTGAACACCTGTTTCCACTTAGAAAGTAAGCTAGAAAATGGGGATAAAAATGAAGAATCAGTGATAGCTCTTACAGCACATCGGCTGTAGAATTCCATGAAGTCTTTCAGTTTAATGGTATCTGTTACCTTCTGTAGCACCTTTTCCAAAGAGCAGTTAGCACAAGAAGTTTGTGTTCTCATACCCTGCCCCACAATGAATTTATTACCATATAGAAAAGACACGTTTCAAGGTCCTTGCATCAAGTTTTGGACAACTTGTTTAATTTTTTGTCCCAGCACAAAACCACAGTAAACTCTGAGACTTAGAAGAAACCATCAGCAGTTATGGGCTTGGGTTTAACTTACTATTCGAGTTAATAAGAAAACTTTACAAGGATGTGTGAACAGATAAACCTGGAGGCATAATACTGCTAACATTGCTAATCTGGAACAGAGATGCTCCCGAAGAACAGAATCATTTGTAAACTCTCTTACTTTCTGACTACGATCTCTCTATTACCTGCTTAGAGACTAACACCCAAGAAAGGTAACATGAGAGCCAAGAACTTTTCCTGCAGAAACCAGCAGTGGCCATAATTTTTCAGAGGCTTTCCACATGCATACAACTACTGGAAGGACACTTGGGCAGTACCATGGTTATTGCACAGGTCTGGGGAAAGCAAATGAAAGACTCCTGGTGGGGAATCTTGACTTGCTTGCGTGTTCTAGAGGAGCAAGTTCTGTGCATTGACGTGGCAGCCTGGCAGATTTTTGGCAGTCAGTAATTTCATAAAGACAGGAAAAAGATAATGTAATCACCTTAATACTTTTACTGTCTCTGTCCATGTCTCCTGCTCACTCTCCCAGGGATCCACTCGGATCCAGTCGGATGTCTCCAGTGCCAGTTTAGCCATCGCTACCCGGTGCCTTGCTGAAACCAAGCCTTTCTTCCCATAGTTATCATTGACAGGAGACATTATGCCTTCAATCACCTGATATCTTCCTTTGGGAAAAAAGAAAAGAAAAAAAGAAAATTAAGATTCTTCACAGAATCTTGAACATTTAGGGTGGATAGGGCCTTGGAAGCTCACCTGGTCCAACCTCTTCAAAGGATAACTTCCATGGTTAACTTCAAAGTTTTAAGATGCTACAAACAACTTGATTTGGGCATTGTTTTTAATCCGTTCCCAGCAATTACAAAATTAAAATGCAAACATTTTGTTCCTCTGTGAACTGCTCACAATTACTATCATGTTTATCCTAATAAATGACTCAAAAAGGAAAGCTGGGTAAACAGACAATTTTAAACCATGTAGACATAATTTATGTTGCAAATTACTGAAATTGTTAGATATAATTAAGTTTCATAGTCCAGCTAATGCAGCTTTGATACAGCCAGAGCAAACAATTATTTAATTGACCACTACTTTGTTCTTAAAGATCTGATCTTTGTTATTTATTGGAATCATTGTGCCTTTTCTTTGTGCTAAAGCAAGAATTACAGCATCTTACTGCAGCTGTGATTAATGTGATTCAGACAAATCAGAAGATTCAAGGATTCAAAGATGGGGCTAATGGAGTCCAAGTTGAGACTTAGAGCACTGTGCTCCAAACATCAGCCTAGCAGCCACTAAATGCCTTTCTACCTGGCTGATCATGTTAAATACATTTGAAAATATGCCCCTAGTTTTCCTACCCCTGTAACATAATGTAATCATTAACACAACTGACTCCTGTTAGATTTTGCAGTTCTGGCCTCAAATCAGGAAACAAAAATTAAGCACCACCATAAGCTGCAACCCTCAAGAAATTGAGAGGAGAGAAAGAGTGTTTCAACTGCACAGAAATGAACAAAATGATTTCTAATGTAACACATGCATTTTAAGTAACTATGATAAATATGATACTGAAGAAGAAAAAAATCCTCTTCCTTTTTTCTAATTCAATTATTTTAACAAAGAAACTTCAATTCAGCATGCTACCTTTATTGCTTTGTAAGGAGAACAATACCCCTGATATTTCTGATATTGGCACATGACAATTTAATATGCTAACATGACGGGTTTAGTAATGTCACATTTATTTTGATATAATAAAATTTTCAAAAGAACTTAATCGAATTGGACTTAAAAACCCCAGCATTAAGATTCAATGAAATTTACATCCTCCTAAGATGGCAGTTCAAACCATCCTCTGTTTTAAAATATTCTCATTACAGGCAAAATGAGCAAGATAAAATTTTCCAGAAACATGCAAAGATGTGTATATAATTAAGTCCATCTCTTGATCTGAAACTGGAAATAATTTCACTTGATTTATGAACAACAATTATTCTCTCGTACTCTGGTATTATACAGTGCTATAACAAATTGCCATTTAAAGGGAAAGAAATTACAGTTTGAATTCATTTCTTGTTTAAAGGGAAGGAAACTGCAGTTTGAATTCACTACTACATTAACCTTATTAAAAGGCTTTTCCTGCACAATGATTTTATTTTCCACATTTCAGTTTCTTTAAGTTTCTACAGATATAAGTTGTTCCCTTATACCTTAAATGAAAAAATTAAATTTCTGTGAGATCATGCTAACCAAGAATGATATGGATCTGCCATATCCTTATGAGATGAAAAGATCTCTGTCTCTGGTCTGGCCTAGAGCTGCATAAATGGGATAAGAGCTTCTGATGCCATATCGGCTAGCTCCAAAGCAGAAATGAAACCAATTGGAAGAGAAAAATCAAGGTTGGTAACACTCAACAGAGTCAAACACAGGAATGGTTTGAGAAGACTCACAACTGAGTAAGCCAGCACTAAGCAAAGAGGATGCACGTGAGAGCCTTCCACATAGAAATACAAACTTTAGCAGTCAAATTATAGGAAATAATTTTATTACTGGCTCTAAAGAACTTGTTTCCTATTCAGTAATTTAAAAGTTCACCTATTCTAATATGCCCCTCAGTTTTGGCAGGCGTGCAAAGAAGAAATCATTAAATTCTGTCACCTTGGGCTTTTCTCAATGTCCACTGCAATTCTCTTCTCTCTCCCATAAATTATTACAGGTTGCTTCAGACCCTCCTTCGTCCAGAATTATCTTCAAATTCTATTTCTCTGGAATTCTATTTGTTTTCGTCATGAAGTATGTAATTGTTGCTTGTCCTAAATATGTGGAAAAATCCTCCAGGCCCTTAAGTGGCTTTGTTTTTCAAAATATACCTACCAAAAGCAGCAAAGAAGTTCCTCTTGCTTTGAACTTATATTCTCCAAGAACTGTTCAGGAGAATTGGTTAGTCCTTAGAAAACTGAATATAACCAAAGTAATGAAACAAAGACTGTCCCTCAAAGATGTTAAAGTAGATTATTATGGAAAATAGGTATTTAGTTTTTTGTTATAAAGGTGGCACTGAAAATTGCCACAAACGCTAACACAAATTGTAATGCTTAATTAGCTTAATAATACTAAAGCAAATTTATCAAATGCCGATTTCATACAAAATTGTTTGTGTATTTTGGTGGGGGTTCTAAAGATTAATTTCTTCTGGTAGTAAGTCTGGAATTCACTGGGAGAAATTATACCAGAAATAAATAATAAAAGTAAATAGCCACCACAGAAAACCAAATAAATAAAACACTTCCACACATTTAACTCTCCCCCACTACTCATTTTCCTCTCAGTGTCAAAGGAAAATCTCCAACAGAAGCTCTGCAGCTTTCTGGCGTTACCCTACCCAGTGAACACGAATGACCCCACTGCTGTTCTTCCTTCCACCCTGTCCAGAGCAGCAGCAACCCGACCTGGTGCCCGAATGCTGCTTGATTTCATTCCTTTCCCAACATGCTGCTAAATAAGTATTACACATAATTATTCCTTCTCAGCTCAGCTGACCAGAACTGCATTTGACACAACCCATTAATGGTGTCACATTTTTCCCCAGTTTTCATAAGATAATAACTCATTATCCTTCACCTTCCCCTTGCACTTGTCTTGCCACAGATAGAAACATCTCGTCTTTCACACCCTCCTCCTTTGCCCTCTATCCTTTTTGGTCTGAACTGGAAACCTAGTGATGTAAGTATCCTCCACTGGCAACACTTGGGAAACAAGATTAAAAAGATCTTAGATTGATTGATTCTAGTACTATTTCTTTGGTCTTTATGGTCAAATGAGAAATAAAGTCACACAGAAGTAAAAGCACCTGACATTAGGTATTAAGAAACTGTAAAGGCATCTGTCACAGTCACTGCAAGTTTCAAAAAACAGTTTTAAAACAAGGGATTGAATCTCAGAAAATTTCAGCTATGTGTGAGGATGTGTAAAGTGCCAAATTCACATGAGTAGACAGAAAATCCAGATAAAGAGAATGATTTGAGTCATTCAGGCACACACAGCTACGTGTGCTGTATTTAAAAGGCAGCATGACAAGATTTATTGGCTGATATTAACAAAAAAAGGATGAATTACTTGACATGTGGTAATGAAACTGCACTTAAGGGATCAGAAACCCAATAAAATGTCTTACTTAAAATAGGGATGTATGAAAAATAAGATTAGGCAGCATTTGAAACTGAAGTGATGTACAAAAAGCTGGCAGACAGAATTACTGGAGATGTCAGTCAGGATGCACATCAGGGATAGTCACATCATTCATGACAGTGAAACCTGACTCTGAAGTCACAGAATCCTAGAATTGTTAAGGTTGGAAAAGCTCTGTAAGATCACTGAGTCCAACCATTAACCCAGCACTAAAACATGTCCCCACGTGCCACATCCACACATCTTTTGAACACTTCCAGGGTTGGTGACTGGAGCGAACTCCAGCCAAGCTATTGCACAGCTCATTTCAGCCTAATTTGTGATGGAGCAGCACTACTGAAGTAGCAGCAGAACGAAGCCATTCTCAAGCCTAGGAAACATGCCCCTCACACTAATTAATTCCCCACTCATTCCAGGCAATCGGTGTGGATGTCAGCTCCAAAGTGCACTGTTCTCTCTGAGAAGGGAATCACTGCTACCTCAAGTCAGACAAGTCTTGTGTAACCACCGTTCTCCAGCCCCTCCATCAGCTCCCAGGCTGCAGCTACTGCTTCTTCTCAGCAAATAAGCTCCAGTTTCTCCTCTCCTTCCCTGTGTAACCTCAGAAGTGGAAACAGGGCTAAAATCATGAGAGAATGACCAATTCATTTCCTGAGTAGAAATGGTTCTGCGATAAAACAGGCATCCAGAATCAGCCATTTTTATAGCACATTGCCAACCCCTTCTGCTTGAGAAACTATCTTCCCTGTCACAGGAAGGGCCATATATGGGATTTGTGTATCCACCCATACAAACACATATACCTGCACTTCGAGTTACTTCAGATAAAGCCACCTCTGCTGGGCATGGGTCAAGCTGCTGCAAGCAAACTGAGGGCTCTTGCTTTGCAGCCCTGCTGGGTTAAGCATTCAGAAAGTGCAAAGACAATGCTATAGGCAACCCTGACACCAAAGAAGGATTCTTTAATGCACAAAGCCCTTGTAATTGCAACGCTTCACAAACTAAAATAAGAAGCCGAAAGGCAAGTCACACCCTACCCAGAACTAGGCACTGAAATTAGGTGTAACATAATGAACAATTCCCATTTCAACTTTTCAAAATTTCATTTTTAATATGATTTCTACTAGACTTTAAGCAAACTGCCCTGGGTAAGGGGTGGAGTCTTTCTAAACTGACCCATCTTTCTAAACTGATGTCTGGAGCAGACTAGACATCCAATTGATTCAGACAGAGTAATAATTAATTTCCCAGTTCAGTCCTTCTTTCAAGGCAAAGAAATGTTACTGGACTATAATGTATGACTTAAACAGAATTACCAATTGGTTTCATATTACCTTTCTACTCTTTGCATACCTGGGCAGCAGAATCAGTTATAAAACTACAATGAAAAAGTAAATTAAAAATCTCTTTTTAACCCTTTATTTCCAGTCCTGCAGGAGCAACAAAATAATTTTAGTTATAGGACAATGGAGACTTGTAGAGACTGCCCTCAGAGCCAGCTCTGTAATTTCTCCTCATGACAGTCAAAGTATTCTTACAGTATATTCTGAGTATGTAGCTGCTGCTTTTAGTGCTCAATGGTATCAGTGGGTTACCAGGTTCTCTCCTCCTGCTCAACTCAAATTCCTTTTACTATCATTTGCTATTCAGGTTCCTACTGAACCACCTCCCCAGGAACTTCTCTGTTAGATTCCAACAAACAGTGATTCCCTCCCAACCACTTCCAGTGGAAGTGCATATTTTAGCTGCCAGATGAAGAAAATAAAAAATAAATCCCTAAGCAACTAAGGAGCTGATCAAGCTTAGAGTTCAAGGCTTCCCAGTAGCATTTCTGATTCTTTCTTAAATTCCTGATGTTACCCACCTTGCTCTTTTGTTGCCAAAACATTCTAGCCTGATGACATCTCACTTTTCTGATCTTTTTTTAGGATAGATAAAGGGCCTCTTAGTGAAGACAGATAATGAATAATTAACGCTTCATCTTTTCTCCAGTTTCCCCTGGCTGTCAAAACTGTTACCTGGAACCCTTCTTCTTATTAAAACACATTGTATCATAAAAGCATGAAATTGGAACATAAATGATTTTCCTAAGTTTCAAAATTATTAACCACATTATTTCACAAGGTTCAGCCAGTGCCATGAATAGGATCCTAACACTGCTGATAAAACTTTTATTCTCTTTGCATGAACACTCATTATACTTGCTTATACACTGAGGTAATGCCAGACTTCCTGTATTGAATATACCATGAAAGCTTTATGTTAATATCAGTAAAGAATATTAAAATTAACCCAGCTGTAAAGTAAGAGCTTATCTAAGTGAGTATTAGAACTCTTTCTTGCTCTTCCCAGCACACCCCTGTGTGTGATGCTCACAGCCCCTCACTGACCTGTTTGGTGCAGGTGGTCTCTGGCCAGCTCAAATAAACGCATGTGCATGTTGGTGGTGGGGTTAAAGGAGCCACAGGCCAGAAGGATGACAGGGATCCTGCTCTTCATTCTGACAGCAAAACATTACATTACAACTCCTCCCTGAAGAAAAAAAAATTAAAATAAAAGACAAACTTGAGAAAGAGCAGTCTGCCCTTTGATCCTGAACCAAAGAGAGCACTGTTTCCAGAACTGGGTGTTCCTGGAGCACCAGTGGAGTGTGCAGAGATCAGTCCTGTCACAGCATTCAGCAACTGCCTGCTCCGCTGTTCTCAGATATTAATTAGGAGAACACCAATACATTCTGTTTCCCCACACACAGACATGGCTAGAACATACTTCTAGAAATTCGTATTCTCATCAGTATTAAAACTGGACAGTTTTTTACATGTTTTTTTTATTTTTAACCCGCTTTTATTGGAGAACAAGATTTTGTTCTGTCTTCCTGTCCATTGATAACGTTGGAACCCACAGGCCTGCTACAAAAGCAGATTTTATTTTTTTAAAAATAACTTCTTACAATGAGCCTTTGCAACACGTGACAAAACCTCACATGCAACACCCAATCCTACAGGTCTGACTTCCTCAGAGCTGGGCAGGCAGCAGCTGGGGCTCAGCCAGCTGGCAAATACTTCCAGCCAGATTATCAGCACTTGCTGGTTCCTTTGTTGGACTGCAGAGCAACAGACAGTGGACCAACAACAGGGAACAGCAGGGAGGAGGAAGTACAGCTGCTACAGGAAAACCCTAGGGCCATTAAAAAGCTGTGAACGGGGTGAATGAGTAGGGAGCAATGCTGTTAGGAGCCTTGCAGGACTGTTTACAAACAACCCTTACATAACTGGGTTAAGCTGCCAGTCATCTACTAAAAACATAGCAGAAATCAGTTTAAATCCACTGTGCTTGGAGCTATTTACTTGCACAACTCTTTTTAAAACTAATCCAGAATAAAACTGGCACGATAAAAACAATTGTGTCCCACATGCATGTCCGCAAATCCAAAGTCCTTACCTAGAATCTGAAATCTCTACATTGCTCACACCCATGTATCATACAACCAACCACTCTCCCCCCTTCCCCTGGCCTCCAGCCCTCTCCATCAAATGGAACAGTCTTCCTGCAGAAGACACTTGCATCCCAAACTTCAGAACTCAGTCTTGGGACAACAGACCAAACCCAGTACAGACTGTGTGCTCTGATCAGCCAAATCTCACTCTCCATCTGCACTGTACCAAAGCCCTGTAGCTCAGAGCCTACCTCCTACTGTTCCCAGTTCCTACAGTCCCTTTTGTTCCCCTCTTTCTCTGACTTAGAAAAATTTAAGAATAATGGTTAAATCAATGTCAAGTCGATGTTTTATAGCTGCCAACACTATCAGTTCACCTATGGAGGATTTACAACCTGAAGACCGGGTCTGTACCATGGAACAGCACTCAGTGCACCAAGCAACAAGTGTTAATATTATCATTTGTGACTTGGAAACTTTTTACTGAGAAAATCCTTTGAAGCATTAAGTGCTATCTGTACTTTCAGCATATAATACTGAATATAATGATTGTTTTATAATGTTTTTATATTACTTTCCTTATTTCTCATACCTTCCATCATACTAGGGGAGATACACTGGGGAGAAAAGACTTGCTGGCTGTAGAGCCATTGAAAGTTAGCAACAGTTTTATGGCCTATGATGGGAGCAGCTGTAGGAAGGTCCTTTCACAGCACCCTCCTCTCTCCTCTGGTTTACTGCCCCTGTGTAGACACAAAAACTCATTCATGAAAACTGTATCCAAAATCTACAGGTTCTTTATTCAGAACAAACAAAAAATGTTCTTTTGTTCAGTATCAGCAATTCTGTAAATGTATCCCCATTGTATGGGGAGAGGTGTTTCTGCCTTGAAACTGAGCAAAACCATCAGCATCTGAATGGGAGCTCTCTCATCTGCTGGTTCACGGCTCTCCTGTGCTCTCTCCTGTTCTGATGAGGTGCAGATTATATTTCCACAGCTGTTCTTTTATTTGCCATCTCAACCGAATGCTTTCTTTTGCTCTGCTTTTGATTCTATAGACTACTCTATTTCTCACCTGAAACAAAGGTGTTGGATGGTTTGATCGAAGCTCTTACTCATACCCTGGAAACTCCAGGGAAAGATTTCTACCTGTAGTTTTTAGTGATAACTTGACAGTACTGATAATGAAAACTCAAAAATCAAACCAACAACAACCACCACCAAAAAAAAAAAAAGAAAAAGAAAAAGAAAAAAAGAAAAAACTCCACAACAAACCAAGATTGTACTAATAGTAAATAGACATGTAATGAAAAAGCATTTCACAAGATATTATACATCTATAAACTCACAAACACATATATATACACATAGATTTAAAAAACAAGAATCAGTGCTTTTATTTTTACTATCCCCAAATATAGTGCACCCTACACCTATTTAACAGGTCTAGGACAACTTTTAGTATCTGAAACAAAACCTTCTGATTCAGTTGCTATCTCAGCTGGTGTTAATTACCTAAGGGGTTTTAAATCATTAGAACACCACTCAAAATAACAGAAAAAAAGAGACTTAACTGATTTTTTAGCTAAGCTCTCTTGAGAAATCAAACACTGGAGGAAACTTTAAACACAGAGTCTCTGTGCCCTGCTCTGGGCCTGTGTACCAGCAGCCCTGGCCAAGCAGTGTATTTCTAGAAATGCCAGTCTGCAGTTTGGGAAGCTTCCAACAACAGGGGACATCACGTGGCAACACAGAAAAGGGCAGTCCCCTTCAGATGAGGAGGCCACACTTAGGCCATATAAAAAAAGGTTTAATGATGGACAAATCATTATGATTTTCAATAGAAAATTCCTGCAAGTTCTTTTTCTGGTGCTTATATTCCTACAATATGTCAATAACAGAGGACGTTACAGATGACCACAGTTCAGTTCTGCTGAAAGTCAGTAATTAGAGCCATATCTGATTAATTATCAGCAGCAGAATGGAGTGCCGTGCAGCACAGTCTGATTCATGAGCTGTTAAATTAGTAAACTGGAGAACAAGGCACTGATACGTGCACACTATGAGGTACTCACCCTTGAGGGAAAATTCCTGCAAAAAGCAGAAATAAACCAAATCCTAGCACAGGATTGAAGTGTTATCTCCTCCTGTGAGGGTGAAGCTAGATTAATTTAGACGAAATTTAGATTTGAACAAGTTCAAAGCTGCCCAATTCCCTTCTTTTACTGGGCCACATCATTGCCTCACATAAATTCATGTAGATGCACCGAGACCAGCTGAGTTACACCAAGTGACACTAAGAATATTACAGCTGCGAGACAGATTTTCAAACTCAGGAAATAAAAGTACATTTAGTAGCTGACTCAAATCATAGCAAACCACAGCACACAAATACCCCTTGAAAATATGACTGGATATGAGAGTTTCTCATGCTGTTAATAATAAGAGCTGCTGCCATAAGAGAAGTTACTCCAGTCAGTAAGTTCCCACCAAAACCACTCCTCCACAACAGTGACAAATATTTACTTGTATATCCCCACCTTCACTTTAATAATGAACATATGTACCTGGGTGAGGAAAAATGAGAAATGTATAATCTGGGGCAGTATCTTATTTACTCATCAAAAAGTTACTCACTCCAGCCAAAAAGGACTTTGCAAGGAGCACATATATATTACACATAGCCCAATATGATGCTCTAACCCTCTAAAACAGCTTTTACAGGGCCACATGGTGAGTCATATTATTATTAAATTCCAATGATTCAGATGCACCTCATTTATTTGACTTTCGCTGAAAGCCATGACAGGATACATGATTTTCTATCAGATTCAGCACATCAGAGCTATGAAGTTGCTCCTGCCAATCCCCACACCAGACTGTTAGTCAGAGAACCCAAGTCCCATTGCAGCTTCAAAGATACCTCAAGATCTGATCCCCTCCAAGCTCACTGCAGTATTCACTAGAGCAGCAACTTACACAACTGTAGCAGCAACTATAAAAATCATCTGGGCCTTTTCACATGTAACACTGAAGATGGCTCAAAGCACAACAAATACTGCCTTTAACAGTGCACAGGGTTCTTTTGCCTAAGATAGACCTGCTTAATTTGGGGGTACTCACTATTTCTTCTTCCTCTCTGTCCAGGCAGCAACTTTCCCAGAAAAACAAAAAGTTATTTGTGAACAAGTTACCTCACAGAAAACTGCCTGTGGCCGGAATTCCAAGTGCCCTGGTAGCTAACAGAGAAAGCAGCCTCAGCAGAAGTGTCACTTCCTCTCCTCAGATTATAATTCTTCAAATCACAGCACAATACTTCACTCTTGCCATTCCTTTATTTCAGGCTGTATCAGTGGGGAAATTTCCTTTCACAGAAGAACCAACAAAACCTATCAGTTACATCTCGAAAACCAACCTAAACATGACTTACAGTTCCATTTACTTGTAATGAGTTTTTTCTTCTGAATAAAACTAGTTCTCTTTTTCCAGCTTCCAATCCCAACTCTTTCTGCTCCACTGCTACAGAGAATCGGCAGTTGAAAGGCACTAAAGAAGAAAATTCACCACAAAAAGTACACACTGACAAAACACAAAAAATATAAATAATAAATTGAGCACAGGACCCATGCAGTCTGAAATACATGCAAATATTGAATCTCCAGTTAATAATGAACATGGCATTGCCTTCAATAATTTTGAACTCTGAAAAATTGGAGCACAATTACTGCTTAGCATTAGCTTAAAAAGATTGTATTCTCAACACACACAGAACCGTGCCTGTGAATTCAAGTCAACAACACATTCTTTTAAGCCTGTCAGTTGCTGCAAGTTTATAACTAGAATTACACAGTGAGGCACAAGAATGTCTGGTCCCAGAGTCCAGCCAATAAATTATCCAGAGAGATACTCCCACAATAATATGCATGATGATATTTTTCTTAATATTCTTAAGAATATTATATTTTGTTTATATTCTTAATCATCCTGCAAAATAATCACGCTTACAGACTGCCTATTGCCTGAACAGCAACAAGGAATACAACAACTCGGCAACACGGAATTCAGAAACCACCATTCATGCACATCAACAGAAAACTCGCATATTTTTAACATCCCTATTTGTGCATTTACTAACTATTCTGAGGTTATTTCAGATTTTCTGCTGTCTTTAAACAGTAAACATGTAAAGACAACCACAGCATAACACCCTTAATGTTCTTTTTCTGTATTCTTAGGAAAAATAATGAAATAATCCCATTTTGTACAAAAGGCATTAATTACATTCTAACTGCTCATAAAACACTTGACAATACTTGGACATTGAGCTCTGTAGCAGTTTTAGCAGGTTACAAGGCCAATAATACTACACTAACCCAGAACCATGCAGGAAACAAATAAAAAAGGACCAGACTGGCCAACATCTCATATGATGTAGGATCTCACTGGCCTTACACAGCAGCACTCCCTGCACAGTTTTGCAGCATTTCCACAAGCTCAAGAGAATACAATTATCTCCTGGTATCTTGTATTTCCTGCAGTATCCTTATAATTACTTCTCCAATAATCGCTAGCAATCACTCAACATCTGACACTCAACTCCCTTGCTATTCTTTGTGCCCACTAATAAATAAGCTTTTTCTTCTTCTACAGTTGTCCAAACTATTCTAAGTAAAGCCAGTAGTCACCCTTCTGTTTGCATGTATGAGTCAGTCATCCACAATGAACAATATATTGATGTACAGAAAAAGAGGATTCACACAGAGCTGCAACTCTGGGACCCTATTTTTAAGCAAACAAACTGCTGATTTAGTGAAAGTACCAACTTGTCTGTCAAAACAAACTCTTGCTAAAACTTCAAAAGTTCCCGTTGAGAAGCCATTCAGAGTGATTTTTTGTCTATCAACATCTCTGTAATTTTCTCTCAACTAGCAAAACACACTTAGCGTATCCTAAGGCAAATCTCAGAAAAAGAGCTCGCACACAAATGGAAGATAAATTTAAGGGGTAAAGAAAACATCTTCAATCACAAAAATCTGGTCTTATAAAGCTGGTTTTAAAAGGCAGCAAGCTAATGAAACCCCTAGAAGTACTACTGCAGAACACTCAGATGGCAAAATAATAATATATAGCAACCAGGGCTATCCCACTGCTTACTTTTGGGTTTCAAAAAAGGGATAACTATTTGCCATTGTGAACATCTCACTGGCTCTACAGTTACACAAAACAGGTCTTCCAGCAAAGAAAAAAAAATTAAAATCATGCCTAAGAAGGCTGTCTTTCTATGCTTCAAGGTTTACCTGACCACCTCCAGGAAGCAAGAAGGAATTCTGCAATATATGGAACTGCTCAGTTTGTTAAGTGCAGGATAGGTCTCAGTTTCCTCTGAAACTTCATCTGTAAATTACTGCCAGAGACAACAATCCCAACTCAATAGCTGAGGTCAGTAATGAATATATAAAGCTGCTCTTTAAAACAACATTCCTGCACCCATTCAGTAGCGTCCAGGTGCCCTAAAGTGTAGCACATTTAGGAGTCAGAAGGCTATTTGCAGTTAAATTTTTAAGTCATCAAAATGCAAAGCATTATGTGCATTTCTTGTAGTAATCTATGAATTTTCCTAATAAGACTGATGATTTCGCATAGCAATGAAGCAGTTTGAGTTAATGGCTCCTAGGCTCAAGAGTTCACACTGCTTATCTTTATATTTTAATTAAATAATCACTTTAGAACTCCACTTGTTTCATCTTGTATAATCACGGAATTCAGAATTTATGCAAGCATGTATGTGCCTCCCTATTGTCTAAAATGTTTTTCTTTCTCTTTAAGAACATCTCACCTATGCAGGATTTTCTATTTAACAAAGAAAAAAAAGTGAGATTCTGAAATAACTACAATGAAATTATAACTGCAGTCACATTGCAGCTATCACCTAAACGTTTATAAATTGTTATGACAATTAAAATATACATTAATAACCATACAGTCTTACCAGCTACAAAACTTTGCACCTCCTCTTTTTTCCGGTGGCAGACAAAAAAGGCAACAAAATGCTGGGCATCATGAGGGAAAGAACCAAGCCCATCACCCAGGATATTGCTTCAGCACTACAGAAATCCTGGATGGGACCAGGTCTTGACTGCCATGAGCAGTTCTGGTCTCAGCTCAGGAAGGACAGTTCAAAAGGCCAAGTGAACGGAACTACCACCATTCAGAAGAGACAAAAAAAATGTCTTGGACTGTTTGGTTTGGAGAGGAGGAGCTTGGGGGAGGCTACAGCCGCGTTTTGCAGAATGATGAAGGTATCGGTTAAATTGAATGCAAAACTTCTCCCTGCAATATCAGATTGAGAGGGCAGCCAATGGAAGCAACAAGAAATTTTACAAGAAGCAAAAGTGCACTTGAGAGGATTCAAACGCATATGGTGTCCCTAAAGAAGCAGTTGTGGCTGGTGGCAGGAACACCAGGGGAAGCTAATTGACAGGTGAGTGTCCCTAAATCACATCTCCTCTCTCCACTGCCTGTGCCAGATCACTGGGCTGGACGGCATTTCTTACATTTTTGAAGTTCTCCATTATACTTTGTGAAGCTGTATGGCTAATTTCTTAGTTTCTGCTAGTTATTGTTCAGAAAAATGCACAGTGCTTGGTGAGCAGAGTGACACCTACACAACTATTTGAGTGGTAATTGCACTAAATCAACAATGTGATGGGAAAAGATATAGATGTGAAGTTGGCTCGTGAGATTGAGGCAGTTCTCATTCAGGGCACCTGCTGTGGCCAGGGCAGGTAGGTGGGGGTTTAACAACTTCACCTGGCCAAATTCATCCGCTCCAGGTGCAGCAGTAGCTACTGAAACATTGTATGAATTAAGTCCTTAGAAATCATCACTGCTAGGAAATCCAATTTGTCTCATTAAATTATTTTAAAAGGCACAAGCTCAAATTCCCCTTTGACAGGACTGTCACCTATTGTGTCCTCAGTGCTCCCCACAGGCACCTCTGGACTTCTCAAGGGTCTTTTAGATCATCTGAACGCTAATTAGGTTATCATAGATACGCTAAATTCTAAAATTCGCATTTCTGAAGTTAAAGGCACGAAGGCAGTTCACTGGTACAACCACACAGTGGAACTAGACTTCAGTAGCAAATCACGCCTGAAAAACGAAGCGCTCACGTGGACTGTATTGCTGCAAAGCTTAAAGAAAACAAACATCACAGTTTGTTTATAGAATCAAACAGCAGCTGTTGCACCCTCCTAAAGTCGGGGAGAAAGACGAGTAAGTTACGCGGTGAAAGCCCGACGGATTGGAAAAAAAAAAAAAGTTACCATATATGCTGTTGTCCTCTTTAACTCTCACTGCACTTGGGGAGGTGTTCGGGAACAGAGAGGGGAAAAGGGGAAAAAAGCTTTCTGTTTTAAATACACATACACACACACACACGTATACATACATATACATATATATGTATATATGGTCGTGGATATGCATTTATCGAGTACGTGGCGTGGCGAGCCCGACAGCCCCAGACGGGGGGTTCGAGGCCTACCCGCTGCCCGCAGTGCCCGCTCCGCTCCGCGCCGCCGCCCGAGCCTGCACCCTCCGCGCCCGCAGCCCCTCCCCAACTGCCGGCGGGATCCGGCCGGCTCCTCCCCTCCTCCCGTCCGTCAGTCCTTCTGTCCTTACCGCAGGACGAGCGGGGGCTGCCGGCGGTTGGCAGCCGCTGCCCCTCCTCTCCACCCCTCCGGCTCACCGGGGCTGGCTCAGGACAGGCTTGGGGCTGGCTCCGCTCCGCCGCCCGCACCGCGCGGCTGGGCCTCCCCTAGCGCTGCTACGCAGCGGCAGAGTTGCCTCCTTTATTTACCTGAAGGTGACGTCCCAGACTTTCCGCTTCCTGCTGTTATTAAGGATGGGCCCTGCGGCGCCGGTGGTGGCAGCGTGGTGGAGGTCGACTTGCGAGGCTTGGAGTAATGAATGTGTGGAAAAATTCACAGCGCCAGAGGTTTATGTCCAAAGAGGAGACACAGGAGTCCTGTAATTTCATTGAAATAAAGGGAGAGGCCGTAGGACATTTCTCATGGGGTTTCTGAAATTGTTGGGGGACACAGGCCCTTTTTTATCCTGATTTCCCATCCACATCACCCTCATTCCTTTCCCCATTGGCCGAGGAACTTGGAAGGTACAGACTTCCCGAATCGCCTACTCTATGTCCCCCTCTACTATGCAACCCCCCTCCCCCCATTTTTCTTTTCTTTTATGTAACAAAACACTGTTAAGTCTTTGGTCTTTTTCTCTGAGTTCAGGAATTTAACACAGCCTTGGCTGAGCAACAGCGTGTGCCAATTCGTAACATTTTCTAGAACAGATCGTTTCTTCTGTTACTTCCCTATGTGTAAGTCCCTGGCGATACCTACAAGCAGATTCACACGGTGTGTTTGTAAAGACACAATCATTCCTTTAACGAAGCTCAGCTTTTTCTGTGTTGAATGGCCTCACAAAGTCATCTCCTTCTCTGTCAGCTATGGAATGTTTTGTGAAATACACAAATGTCATGAAACGTGTGTTAAATAGATTTTGCAAAAAGTGAAGTCCAGAGAGTTTTAAATAATTTGCTTCATTAATTCTTAGCCATATGAAATCCAGTTTTTTGAGATGTCAGAATGTCACCAGTTAGGTTTAGAGTCTACCACAAACATCCTGTTTTTCATACTGTTGAAGGGAAACACAAATGTTCCTCTTGTCTGACATTATGGTAAAAAATAAATAGGATTACGGAATGCATTTTTAAGCTTTACTGTGTGAAATGCACATGCAAACGATGAAGCTTCACTCCTGCGCAGAGGCCACGAGATGTACTTCAGACCTTTCATTGCCCTTGCTGAAAGCTGGCCAAGAGATGGTTTTGGCAGTGGGGCTTTGGCTTCAGGCTGGGAGTAGAGGATGCACTTTTGAGGTTTAACTTCAGAGGGATTAAAGTGGCAGTGTGGGCAGGGCTGATACTGTTTGCCTGTGTGTGGCTGTGTATTTCTCCATGACATTTCCATGCTTGTCTTTGGTCCTGCTCTGTTCACATGAAGTTTTATTTTTCATAGACTACAACTTGCAATTTGAGATATTAGGGAACTGTTATTGTTAGTGACAGGGTGACTTTTGTCATTGTTTAAAACAGGGAAAATATTGGATGAAGACTTCACAAGCAATTTCTTATACATAAGCAGTCCAGACTGTAGGTACTCACCTTTTAAAAGCTATGGGATTATATAATGATGAAAAGCCAGATTGGCAGTTTTGAAATGAACTAATGTGTCTGTATAAATAATCTTTCTTACAAAAGGATCTAGAACTTTGTAGAAACAGCAATTCTCCAACTCCCTTTGAGACATAAAAGTCCATTTTAAAAAAAACTTTATGACACTGACATCCTGTGCCTCATGGACCACGTATTTTGGCTGACCAGGCTTACTAAACATATGAAGTTTTTTCTGAAAAGTAGTAGCTAGGATGAAAACCTCCTCTTTCTAGAGTTTGAATTACTGTTACGTAGTTGTCAATATATAAGGTTCCCTATAAAAGGAAACATTGTCCTCCATTTACAGAATAGACAACCAATCCAAAGGTTAAATCTTGTGCATCAGGTTTGAAAACTAAGGATGAACTGCTGAGTGGGCACAAATTAATGTGGCTTCACTGATCACAGTGGGAACTGTTGTGTGCTGAGATTCTGTCCTTCACCAGTTTTGTTGTAAACTGAATCACAGTTGTAGTAATAAGCATTTCTGGCTTGCTGCCTTTAAACATAAGGTTTCCACTTCACATTTATGTTTAATAAATAAAATGCTTTAGAACTGAGAATAATTTGCTGATGGTAGCAGAGCACCGGGTGTCATCCTAAGCTGTGTTCTCCCCTGAGCCCTCTTGAAGTGAGTGAAATTGCAAATCATGCCTAAAGTGCAGTGATGTAAATGGGATGATGTGGGAATAGATGAGTATCAGACAAGAAAGTGTACAAGAGCTGAAGCACTAAAAGATGCCTGTCTGCAAGGGAAGAACGAATGACCTCAGAAAGTTCCACAACGATTATGAAAGATGATCTAATTAAAACCTGTCTTCCAGCAACCAAATGAAGACAAAGTTACCACTACAGAATCATGAAATGTTCTGACAATTACCTAAAGATAATGGTAATCACTGGACTAGCTTCTACTCTTTATCACAGTATTATTTTCATGGGTTTCTGGCCTAGTTTCAGTGGGAATTTGGAGCAACATGTTACTCTGTTACTTTTGTATTAGTATTAAGTAAAACACAAATCAGAATACCTATGTGAAGGTGTGAAACTATGAGTATGGAATTCCAAGCCAGAGTTGTTCCAGATGCTGTGAATCAGTTTTTGTAAGAAAATTTGGCATTTGATGCAGTTCTTGAGACGCAAAACTCCCAGGGTCTTACATAAGTTATGCACACTGAGGCTGTAGAATTAGGTCTCGTAATTGTAAAATCTGCCAAAGCAGCAGCTCGGCATGTCAGCATAAGCTTTTAGTTCTTGGCATCTGCTCTGTTGTGATGTGTAGTTCAGATCTGTAAAAAATTCTGTTGGGACGAGATGGAGAAGAGAAACATGAGAGAAGTGTTCATTAACCTTTCCCCTCCATAACAGAGTTGGAGAGCTTTAGCTTGAAGCTTTGGTGGTCATTCGCACGGCTTCATCTATGAAGTAAATACACAAGCTTCTATCTTTAAATTACTTAAGTGCTGCAGTTACAGTTAGTTTGAACATTACTTCGAATATCACAAATATGGGTGGACAAGAAAGTGTTGACTTCCTGCAAATGAAAATCATTCCGTTGGTTGATTGCTGTTAGAATTAAAGGCAAACATTAGCAAATCCATTATTACTGAAGCAAGCAGTAGGAATCAAAAGGCTAAACTGCAGTACAGAAACAAAGCAAAGCAGGCTCCCGTGTGCTGATTCCTCTGAAGCCACAGAAGACATATGAGCTGAGCTAGAGACAGGGCAGAATACAAAGCTTTGTGTGAAAGCTAAGAAAAAAACCCAAACCAACTTAAAAAGGCTCAAAAACAATCATAAAACTTTTTAACTTGGCTGCAAGGAAGACTTATCTAGAAGATAAAATACAAACAGAGAAAGGGAGATAAACAAATTTTTTCACTTGTTATAGGTTCTATGACCATCAAAACAGTCTTTTTTTTTTTTGCCACAGGTGAACGGAATGAAATGTTTGGTTCATTTCTTTCTGTTTTTAGAGAGTTGCTCAGACATGCATTTAAATTGCTTTGGGTTCTTTTTTTTCTCCCTCTCCTTAATCCTCCACTGTTTGTAAAGTTATGTCAATATGTATCAATTGTTTTTGTCATTGCCTTTACTTGCTTGTATTTTGAATTTTAGTGAAGCTAAAATAGCTTGTTTTGTTTGCATAATGTTTCCGATGACGTTCCATATTATCTTTCCAGCACAGTAAGTTGTATTACTGGTTGATAAAATCTTACAGTTGTTTGGTATTTTAATCACAATTAAAAAAAAAAATTGCAGGTCTGTATCTGGAGGCGACAACAACAACTTATAATCAGTTCAAGAGAAATTTTGTAAGATCATTTAAAAATCAATTTTTTAATATAAGAGATTTGACTTTTTTTTTCAAGTGGATTTTGTGAAAGTATTTGGCATCTTGCTTTTTGTTTGTGCATTATTTGGGATCTCTGTTGGTGAATATTAGTATGTTCTATATGTTAGCGTGCGGTGTTCTTCTGTAAGCTACAGAATTTTACCTGCAAGTATTTTTAATAATTGTACTGGGAACCACAGCACCATTTTTGTCAAATGTCAGCTTCCCTATACCTAAAGCCTCTATATCATTGGAAGTTTGAGATTTAATAGTTCTGCTGAGCTGAAAGTGGGAGTTTATCAAAAGGCATTATCAAAAGGAATTATTACCATTATCAAAAGGAAACCATTCCTGTTTTCTTGGTATGGCTCTGTTGTAATTCAGAAAGGACCAAAACAAAAAAATACTGCTACTGTATTATATTTCTGTGCAGCAAAGGTGCTGTAACATCCCCACTGTGGAACATGGGTAGCCCAGCAGAGTTAGAACTTCTCTCCGTGATGTTGTCCAACACTGGGGCTTGCTGGATCTCCGTGTGTCCTGTGCTGATGATTGTAAATAAATTGGTTTTATTTCAAATGTGGCACTAGTCAATATTGAAGTGTATCATGGTGGCATATTTGTTCTGATAATGTTCTGACTGCACAGTGCTTGCTGATCTCTTGCACAGCTAGGGCAGAGAGAAAGGAGATGAGTCTAGGACTGGAAAGCAAATGGGTTTTCATAAAATTGGATATCTGACACATTTCCCTTCTGAAAAGATATGGAGAGGATTTTGTGTTCTTTCAATGCAGAACAAAGACTAATTTCAAACCTTGAAGGTATGTTAGGAAACAAACAGAGCTGTCATTTTTGGGGAGCTCTGTAATTTTTAGAATAGCTGCTCCATAATGCTGAATTGTGTAACGTAGAAAAACTCGGTATAGTATGTGGATTTCGTTATTGCTTTTCTGCGAGGAATTGTTGTAAAGGCACAGCATTTCCCCACTCTAAGAAATGGAGGTACTCCAGCCTTTGATTCTGCTGCCACAGCCACACAGGTTTGCTGAAATACTCGTTTGTTGCTATTTTCTGATAGCAAACCATACTTACAGATTTTTCTCCTCCATGTAACCTCTTTTCCCCTCCTAGAGTTGTCAGGAGGAAATTGAGAGAATTTTTCCCTTCCTATAACTGATCTTAGAGTTAGTACAGTGGGGTTTTTGTGGACAAACAAAGAGGTCAGTGGAGTGTGGGGTTTGTGTTTTGGGGAGGCATTTCAGGGTCACTCTTCCTATAAGGGAATTCCCTCTGTGCCCACATGGTGCTGGTACTCTGGCTCTTAGCAAGCTGGACAATTTACCAGGCCATGGAAGGAGGTCAGCTGCAGTCCCTCAGTGCCAGTCAGATGCCTGCGTTCCCTGGGTACCTGATACTGCCATCCTCCTCGAGGACTATTGAGGCTCAACGTGGTTTTAATTTGAAAAAAAACTCAAATTTTTTTTGTTCATATTTGTACACTTTTTTAGGACATGCAATGTTGTACTTTAGAGAATAAAAATTAAATGTGCTGTAAATATCACATTTTACCCATTTTTTGACTATGGTTTCTGTTATCTTTGTCAGCTAGAAGATTTCTTTCTCTTATCCCTCACCAGTCTAGTTTTTAGTGACTTGGCTAGAAGATTATTTAATCTGTTTTATATAAACTTTGAAATGATACAATGAGGCATAAATATAATGCTTAAAATCTTGATTTTGGTATCATTTAATATAAAGGATCTTTTACAAAGCCGTATTTTGCAGTGCAAAGTATCAAGGCTTTCATCCATCTTTATTGTTCCTCATTTAGGCCCAGATCCACACTTGCATGCCAGATGGCAACTGCAGAGGAGTTTCAAATTATAGCAGCAATAGATGAGAAGATAAGTGCCTCTTGAGAAAGGAAAGCCAGATTGCATATTCCTTTCAATTGCACCTGATGACTTATTGCTAGTCACTAATTGGTTTGTCCATACACAGGCAATTCAGAATCCAGCAGCAGTGCCTGACTTTATCTGGAACTCTGTTCTTCCGGCAGAGATCACTGGTGAAATAAACCCTTGCAGAGAAAAATGTTTTATATGAAGCTCTGGGAAAAGCAGACCTAAGGGGTTTTTTTGGTTGTTGGTTTTTGGTTGTGGTGGTGGTTTTTTTGGTGTTTTTTTTGTTTTTTTTCTTTTCATAACTGCTATGTCAAGATTTTTTCCTTCAGGAGAGGCATAAAATCTTGTGTAACTGTCATTGTTAGTTATTATTGCAAAATAGTATAGCTGGCTGTGATGTGCTAACAGTTGACAATATACGCATATTTAAAACAGAGAAAGAAATGATAAGTAGAGCTTGGTCTATTTTTCATTAAAGATATGAATGTTTTCATAAAAATCTTCCTTTCACACGTATTTTTGAGTGCATTTTCATTTTAGTCCTGGGTGGGGCATTTGACTTATTTAGACAGCATCCAGAGAACCAAGAGAGCCAGCTATGAAAAACACAAAATAACTCAGGAATGAGAAACTGCTGGTTGTTTTCACTACTTTGAGGCCATCAGCAGCTGAAGGGTCTCTAGAGCTGTAGAGCGATGTTGGTGCTTGCCATTGTTGTTGATGAAAGACAAAATCTGTATGTAATGGTACAGCATACAGCCAAGCTTGTAATAAGCCCTTTAAAAGGTGAAGTATCCACTTAGGAAACAACATCCCTCATGCAGTGAAATGTCAGTAATTTTCCAGCTAATGCAGAACCAGCATTATCTCCTGAACTCGTCAGTTGAAAGCATTTTCGCTAGATGTGTTTTACTGAATGCAGTGACAACATAACAGTTATGTGGGAACAGAAAAAACCCCAGCTGTCTGTGTTATAGATGATTATTAGTTGTCCTGAAGAAAGAAAACAAGGAAAAACAGGCTATGTAATTAAGATCTTCAGTGTCCACTGTCTTTGTTGCCCATGTGTCTGTAATCACAATCCCAACAAAACCAGGAGTGGAGGTGTGAGTGTGCAGCATATCAGGGCTGTAACACCATACAAGTAGGTAAAGAGCATGTCTTGTTTGATAAACATGAAGTAAATAAATCACTGGGAATCAATGGGACTTACCAAAGGTATTCTCAACAAAGATGGGTGTGAAAGAGTGGAAATATTCCTGAATACAGCAGAACCATATTAAACATGTGGAGAGATCACTGGGGAGATTCCCAACACTTCAACTGGACCATGAATTGAGTTCACATCTTGTAAGTTATTGTTTGCTTCAGAAAATCATTAAATTGACTTTGCCTGTTGAGGGCCCCACCAGTAAAAGATAAAATAAAATCACAGACAAGGATCCAATCACAAATGAAGCTGTTTAACACTTGGATGGCTGTGTAGTCAAACCCACAGTCTGCAGGGAAATGAAATTTAGACATCTCAAATGTGTTAGAAAGCAACGAATGTAGATTCCTAAAAATCCTAGTTCAGATCTTTTCAGTGTTTTATTTTGGTTTTCCTCCAGACCTAAAGGATAAGGGGGTACTTGCAGTGGCCCCACCTCTAGAGCTGAGCTAATGGCTTGCAGCTGACATGACTTGAAATTCTTTCTCTGGATGTGAAGAAATTCTGTTGTTCATCAACAACCACAGGTGGGTGAAAAAAGCACTTACCTAGCAGAACGCTCTCTCTCTTGGGCTTGATAGCAGCAATGAAGGGTCAATAAAGAGGGTGTCTACAGCTACTCCTTAAGTAGAACAAATGTTGGGGATACCCTGAGTTTGTGTGAGTGAGTGACTGCTGTGATAGTGCACCCCTCAGAATGGGGCTTTGGAAGGAGTGCGCTCATCTGGGATCTCTGGAGGGTGAGCAGTGTAGTGGGGTCTATCACAGGTGTAGCAAAACTGTGACCTAATTTGATACATGCGTCTCAAAACATAGCTATGTATTGGCAGATAAAAATGTTTGGGGTACTTTGTATTCTAAAGGATTTCTTAAACCCTCCAAGGGAAAACAAATAACTGCAAAGTATGGGGAAAAGTATGTTACGGTTTGAAATGAACACATTTAGAGATGAAACCCAAATATTTTGGAGGAATGGAAGATGGCAAAAAATAAGGTAAGATTGCAAAGAGATGTTTGAAATGGTTTTCTGCTTTGTAGTGATCTGGAGATAAACACTTCCTAATAATAAGGATGGTGAGGTAATACCAGAGTCTGTATCTGAAATCTCTTAAAATGTTCAATTGAACATTATCAGTTACTTACCATGACAAGATTTCTGTTGGCCTGTATATGTTACAAGGTAGTGTAACAGGTAAGATTATAAGATAGAAGCAACCCTTCACCAGATTTGGTTGGTGACAAACCTACATTTGTGATTTTACAAATCACTGTAAAAGTAGGGCATTGTTACTTCAGGGCATTGTTGCTTTACTTGTGAAGGATTGGTTATAGTTGGAGGAAATTCAGCGGCACTATTGGGCCAATAATAGTGCAGTTGTGGCAAAGTGACAAAAATAATTTTTGTATGAATTTATTGCTCTTGAAGGTGCTGGCTTGAATGACAAAATATACAAGAAATTTACCCTTAGACATGCAGCTTCCAAACATGGAAAAGTAGTTTGGTTACTGTACAGCTAACAGAGAGTTCTTCCCAATGGAAAAAAGAAAATACCGCTCTTTCTCCTTGAGATTAAATGCCATTTATTGAAAATTAGAGATTGTTTTCTTCAGTCTTGTTTTTCATTGTAGGCTGCATTCAATGGGGATGTGAGACCTAGATCAGTGAGTTTGTGCTTGAAACCACCCAGGCTAATTGACCTTGGTTAGAATTGTTTAGTGAGAGCAGAGGGATGGAGATGCTTATTTTTTGGTGAGATGGAACATCCTACATTTGAGAATAAGCCCTCTGTTTAGAAGATCTTCTCTTCCGAAGTTGGCAATGATGGGATGACAGCTCTGCATGAACAGTGGGGACCTTCTTGTGCTTACTGTTCTGCCACAGAGACATCGGTGTGTCTTAGTAACAGCAACAGTTTTGGTGGATTTCTTAAACTTGATATTTTAAATACCACCGTTTTTGTTTGTTAGTGTGACATGTCACACACATCTCTGCAGATACAGCAGTGAGTGATTTATTTTTGAGGTCAAACCTGTTGCAGAAGGTGCTGTTTTCTTGATAGATTCAAGGTGCTTTTCAATGAATCATTGCTCTAATAAATCATATTGTATATATACTAGCATATCCGTTAGGATATTAATTTCCAAGCAGTGCCTGTCATGAATATGTAGTTTAAAAAACCTGAGATGAATAAAGCATATGGCCTCTACATTTCAAGACCATATCTGTAATTCACCGTACTTTCTTCTTGATACACAGACAAAGGTGAATTGGTTCCAGACAAAAATGCATCAATGCTCTATTGAACAGTCAATTATTAAACATGTAATGGAATCTCTGGTTATCAAGGCATGCTCAGTATGTGCGTAGAGTACATAATTTGCCCCAGAATGAAGAGGAATTGGTCTATTTTGAAAAAATCCAGGCAAAATTATATTAACATGGAATTAAAACAAGTTATTGCTTCTGCTGTACAATGAATAGGCTTACTTGACTTCATTAACCATCCCAAGGAAGTAATTTCAGAGTCTTATTATATGTACAAACCTAGAAAAAATAGCAGTAAACAACATTGTTTTCCTTACCCTCAAGAAATAATCTATCCAATTTACTGTGTTCTATTTTGTGGAGAAATAATGTTTTTGACAAGCATACATGAAGGTAAATATTACCACATAAATGTCCTGGCAACAGTGTGACTTGCTTGAATAAAATAAAAAAAAAAAAGTTATTGCTGAACAATGAGGAAAATATTTCATGAATGTCACCTGCATGAGGTTTTAAGTATTATTCATTTCCCTAAATTTTATTCGGGAGAAAAAGTATTTGACTGTTTGATTGTTGATAGTTGACATTGTCATCAAACTATAACCATTATTCAAGCTGTGGCTGTTTATTATTTTACTGCAATTATGTCCCATGATTGCTGCATTGGACCATTCATCTATTGCATGTTTCCGATTAGCATTAGGCAAGCTGCAGATTTATTGCAGTGTGTTAAAGGCACCATTTGAATCAACAGACAGCTGGGTTTTTGGAAAACTTCATTCTCAGTTGTATTAAATGTGATTATGAGTATGGTTGATTGTGATATTCTTATATATAATTTCATGGTTTATTAAAACAAAAAAGTATTTTCTGTGACTTCCAAAAATACTTTTTGCTGATACTTTTTGTGGCATAAGTAATTACAGTTATTTGCATGCTCTAATGAAAATTGCAAAATCTCCCTTTAGTGAGGTTCAACAGTTTGCCATTAATTTATTTTCAAAAAAGACCTGGACAGTATGTGAGATGATACCCAGTTATTACTGATATTTCATGTATATTAAACAGGAAATATGAGTGATGGAGACTTTATATGTCTAAATTGATATATCCAACATAAAGGAAAAAGCAAAAATTATGTAACTGTAAGATATTGCAAGAATTTCTTGGCTAATAAGATGACAAGTTAATTTATCTGCATGAAAGGAGAGGAACGGAGAGGCAGAAATTCAGAAGTGAAAACTGTCTGTATGTTGCTTTCAGAGATACCTTTTCATCTAGAAACTGGAATTTCTGTTGGAATTGGAATGCAAAAGTCAGTTCTTAATTCTGCAATCCATAATTCTTTAGGGAATTCCTGTCAACATGTTGACCCTTACTGCAGGATTGCTCCTTTGTGAGAGATGCTTAAGACCAGAATGATTTTATGTGCAAAAACATTCTTAGCTGAATTACTTGATTCAGAAAAAAAGTTTGGCAAGGAGGTGGGATAACACTTCTGCATTTCTGCATAAGGCATTTAAAAGCATCTGTACGTGGATAATGCAGGTGGGAGTTTTGCTGCAGTACAACACAGGGAGGAGAAGGTGTGACTGTGTAAAAGCTGGTGTCTCGTGTTTCTCTTGATGGCTCCAGTCACACTCAGCCATTTAAAATGGTTACCTGCAGTAGTCTGGTATCTTGTGATAACTTCTTGAAGTTAACTCAGAGAGAGTAGACTTTTAGAAAAGATTTTAACAAAAAACTTAGCAAATGAGTGTGGTTAAAATTACCAGTCCAAACCCTCCGTGTGCAACACACCATTAAATCCTAACCCCCAAGCATCGATGTCCTGGCAGAGCTCTGAGCAGAAATCTCTGTCGCTACCCAGTCACTCTGCTGGGATTCTGTGAGTGAGGCCTGCGGGTGGGAACCTGCCATCAATAGTGATGAACTTCAGGCACCTGCAGCCAAGGCATTTGCCAGAGCTGTCAATCACCTCAGCTGTCAATGATGAGCTCCTTTATCCTTCTGCTCCAGTCATTGATCAAGCAACTTCTGATGCCGTTTTCTGAGTACCTTGTTGATAGTGCAGCAGATGTAATTGCCTGCTATTACGATTCATGGTGGTACTTCTATTGACCTTTCAGAATTGTTTTGTTCCTCTCGAAGAAGGGGATATTTTGTTAGCTATGGGGCCCCTTACAATTAATGATGTGGTCAGAGTACAGGGGGAACTGTCTGGAATATGACACAATGAAGGGTATGAAGGAGGGGCTCAGTCCCTGAGATTTTTTTTTTGCTCATATTTTTGTAGCTGCAGGTATAAACCTCAGAATAAGGCCACATTTGCCTACTTGCTCTTCAGGCTACGGTTGTCTCTTACATCAAAAGCCATTCAGGAGGGAGATACTGTTCCTAAAACTTTCTCGTGGATATTTTATCATGTTCTCTGAAAGAAAAGACACAATTCCACTCACAAGTTCACTGAGTCCTCGGGGAAGTCCTGAGGTAGTTCAGATGTTTGGGAGCAATGTGTCCTCATGTTGGCCTCAGTACCTGAGTTGAGAAGGGAAGGGAAGATGGTACATCAGTTAGATGTACCAGTTGAAGAACTGGTCACATCAGTTACTTCTCTGCACCTTAACGCGAAATCTGTGTGCTTTTCTATTGCCTGCTTGGTTCTTGGGGAAAGTGGTTGAGTTCTGTCCGTGAACAAAACTTTGTCTCCAGGGGACCCAAGAGAGTCTGAAAAGATATCTCAGTACACCTCTTTAGCTCAGCTCTCATGCTTGCAGTTTGCCCCCTTCTTTTCACTGAGCTTTATGGTTTTGCCAATCCACGTTACCTCTGTTGATCTTTTCACGTTCACTTTCCTCCTGCCTTACTGAGCACTTTTACTGTTTCCTCTAATGACTGCTTATGCTAATCTAGGAGGTGTTTATAATGAGAAAACTTCTCAAAATGTGCAATCATAATGATACGTGAGGTTTTTAATGCAGCAAGACAGACAAAAATCATGATTTGTATACCTTGTTTGTCAAAATTAAAAGCTAAGGCTTGTATTAGGCTAGTAGCTGTTTCAGCAGCAGGAGAAGGAAATTCAGCCCATTTAAAAAGATTTTTCCTAAATACCTCTTGGATTAGAAAAGAAGGGAAAAGGAAACAGTAATTCTGCTGAAAACATTCATGAAGTACAGGGCAAACTTTTTGGCTTGCTTCTTTCTCCCCCTTAGGCATCTGTAATTCAAATAAACAAAAATCCAAAGTAGTGATTCCATTTGTCGCATCATCCCCTGAGCTTTTCCAGGCTTCAGCATCTTTACCTCAGCAGAGCTTCAGTCCTGTTGCTGGTTGTCCATGGCTAACCCTGGTACACGAGGGCCACATTTGCCCGTTGGGATCCTGGGTGCCTGCAGAGTCAAGGATTGCGTTATGTTGAGTGATGCAACTTTACTGTGGTGTCATTTCTTTGTGCTGCTAATTTTATAGAAAAAGTGAAGAACAGAATATACAAAACCAGCCCTTCATCTTTCTCCTGTCCTATCCAGACTTTTCTGCAGATGTGTTAAGACTCATCACAAATAGATTTTTTTTTTTTTTTTTTTTTAAAGCTCCAGTAAGTCCACAGCCCTCTGTACGGCTGGAAGCTGGTATTTGATTCCTTCCTGTTTTCAGTTTCTCTGCATTCCTCCCAGTAGTGGTGTTTGTTGGTAGCAGAGTATGACCCCAACACTGAGCCCTTAGAGTTGCATAAGTGACCAACTTCAGTGCCAGCTGCAGGACTAATAGTTTTTTGGAATTTAATACTGTCAACCCCAGTGGAAACAATGAGAGCTTTCTTTGCAAGATAAAAGTTATGAACCTTCAAGGTAAAGCATGGCACTGAATAAAGAACTAGTTAAAAATGTATGAGAAGAGCAGGGTCTCTCTGGAGGAAGGATTACTTGTATATGCAGAAAGGTTAAAACATTTGTGTCTTTAATCTCTAATTGTTGTTTATGTATACAAGATATACAATTAAACAACTGCAGAAAGGGCCGGCCTCTTTCAGAAAGGAAGGGAAATCAGACAGTAAACCAGAAGAAAAGAGGAGGAAAAATAACCCTGAAAACTTTATTGTATGTTGCCATTGAAATGCAGGGAGTGAGTTTGGTAGTGCTATTTTTAGAACAACTCAATTTCTTTGCAATTTGCAGGAAATAGCACAATGAGGTGAACAGGATTGTAGAAGGAAAAGTATGCCTGATGTTCTTACATGGCTAATGGACTTTCCTTAAGTCTTAAACTCCAAAAAATACCCATAAAAAAAGATAAAAAAAGAAAGAATTAATAGCTAGGAAATGTAATACCTGACTTAAATCTTTTCACATCTGAAATAAAGCTTCTTAAAGAAAGAACAGGTCAACCATCTATAGATATGGTATTCCTAGAAACAGGTATATTAAAGGAGGGTTAGGTCAAAAGAAACATAATTAACATTTCATTTCTTCTTCCTGAGCCTGTGCACAGCAACTCTGAATTGTGAGCAGGCAGTAAAGGGTTATCTTTTACAGTCCTTTGCAGTGAGGGTGCAGGTGCTCGTATCTCTGAAATTGCTTTATGGAACTGAATTCACATTTCCTACTAATTTGGCCTTCTTTAATCGTGAATAATTACATTCAAAGAAGTAGTAGGAAAGGTGGTTTTCTTTTTTGCCAAGACTTGCAATTCAGTGAGGTTAATGACATTGGCACTGCTTTATTCAAGAAATGAATTTGCCCTTAAGTTAGAATAAGAGTTCTTCAAAAGAGATGCTTCAAAAAACCTGGGTAACTTTTTCTCCTGTCAATCACTGGCACTTGTTACAGAGAAACTGACGGTCTTTAAAATGTGTATTAACTTTTCATTCATATGGGGTAAGGATTTGCTTCTTGAAAAGAAGTAAAAGAGGAGGAAAAGGATACAGATTTTATTAAGGTAGATTAGTCTATAGCATCTAGATAAATTTATAAGGCTTGAATTTGTGTGATTTGGCCAAGGTAAAACAGAAAACTTCTGAAAGAGTAGAACCCCAAATTTGTGTCTCAGGTCAACTCTCCATGCCCTGCAGAAGTTCTCTAGCTGTCTGGTATCAGGCTTCTCTGTAGGAAGGTGACATTCTGGTGCCATCAGTATCAGTAAAAAAATCCTTTTTTTCACATTTTCCTCTGAAGCATTTCTTCAGTAAACTATATAAATATTTTTGAACAGCATAACTAGAATTTCTTCTAGTAATTCTGAAAAAGGATTTTTAAAATTCCTTCTGTAAAAGAAGCTGTGTCAGGATGGGCTTAGAAGCAGGAAAGAATCTCAGAAAACATAATGAAGCTATTGTAAAATGTGACTGCCCTTGTCTTGTCAAAGAAAGGGTTAAAATAGGTTTGACAAGCAGATACAGAAGTACAGAACACAATAAAGAATAAGCAAGTCATGTCATTCCTTTTAGCAGTAATAAGTCAATGAATTCTTGATCTATGCAATTCAATACTCTCCCTAAGCTGTGCAGTGCACCATACTTAAAATCAATACTGAAAAAGGAGAGAAACTGTGAAAAGTTAAAGCAACTGATATAAAAATTAGTAGGATATTGTACCAGATGTTTGTAGGATGAAGTTTATTGGTAGGTAGTTTCTACAAATGTATCATTCTGCAGCTTTATCTACTGCCTACCAAACTGAACTGTCTAAAAAACGTAGTTCTGGTCATGTGTCTGTAAGTGAGGATGAAAAAATAACCACCAAAAAAATTTCAAATATTCTGAATGCCTCTGTAGAGTCTATGATGGAATATATGTCAGTATAAATCAGTAAAATCCTTGTTAGCACTGAAATGGTGCCAGAAGTGTACCCTATACAGAAAGTCCAGTGCGTGATGATTTACTCCTCAGATACACTTACTGGATTAGCAGGGAAAGTACAGCTTGATTTTTGACACATTTAGGATAGAATTGTCTTTAGTGATACTTTAAATGAAACATTGGCGCTGCTAATAAGAAATCCATACAATTGTTCCAAAAAGCCCGTAACTAAAGGAAACAGGATGCGGGGAAAAGCCAGATTTCACACACTGGAGAACAGAGCACTAATAAGCTGCTTCTGAGAAAAGACTGAATAAACGAGAAATATAAGTTTGCAAAAAAGGCATTCACTTTGTGAGGAGGTGAGTGTTTGTGGTGTTTAGCCTGCATTTCCACACCAAATAGAAAAGAGCACAGCTGACATTCCTGCTGTGGGTTCCTCTGTCAGTGTCTGTGGGGCTTGGCCTTTTATGGCTGTGCTTTGGTGCTCCAAAATGAAGTCCCCTGTGGGCCACTTATGGTGGTTCTGGTGTTTGCGTTGGCTGTATGTGATATTAAAAGTGAGCAAAAACTGCTGTTGCCCAAGTGAGCGGGACAAAAAATAATGATCCCTTTTTTTGTTATGGATTTGCATTTCACATAGATACTTGTGCAGCTCAGTGTGAGTGCCAGAGCTGGCCTTGTTGATATGCAAGTGGTAATGTATGAAAAGGAAGGCAAAGTGAGAGGACCAGGTTAATTTGCCCTGAAAATAGAGCTCCTAAGATACCAGCAAACTTACAGATACTTTGGTTTGTGTTCAGTGTGTGGTCTTTCACTGTTTTCCTCCCAACCTGATGCCACCAGCTGGTTTTTTACACACAAGACTCACAAATGTACTTCTCCCTCTATCATAAGTTCCACCAGGCAAATAATATGTTGTGCTCCTAATAAGTGTGTGATCATTCTGTTAACAACTTCATATTCAGTTGACACTGAAAAGTCCCTGTTCCCATGACAAAAGAGTTGGCATAATTGGCATAGTCCTGCCATAAGAGATGCAGATATATTTGCCTCTTCCTTTTTGAGCTATTTAATATAATTTTCCTCTCTGAATCTGAAAAGCTGGAATATGCTAATTTTCCTGCTTTATCTATCCAGATTCTCACTGACACTTACAAATACAGGTGTGCAAACTGGCCTAACAAGCTGCGTCACTTGGGGAAATTGTTTACCTCTCTTTTGTGTGCATCCAGCCATTTCTGGTTGGAAATATCCCCCTTTTGCCATGCATGTTTTCCTGCTGCACCTCCCTGAATGCTGGGCTGTTCCACACAGGCATGAAAACAACTGGCTCAGCAAGCCAGGATCAGTGGCTGAATTAGGGGAGATGCGCCGCGTCGCTTCCCTCGAGCCACCCTCTCCGAGGGAATCTGCGGCTGTCCTGACGCGTCCCCGCCCACCTGAACTGGCCACTGCTGTCAGGAGCTGGCTGCTGTTCTGAGCTGTGCAGTCCTTCCCGAGTGGGAAAGGGAGCTCTCAGCTGTTAATGGGATAGCGCCGGAGGCAAAGGAGGAGGGAAGGGTCTTCGTATGGGTTCCAGCAAGATGGTTCATTGTGGAGGGTCCCAGGGACAAAGACACTTAGAGAGCTGAGGATCTGGGTTTATAAGGGGAACAGGGCAACCAATCAGGAAAGGGCAAATGGGCGGAGGGAAACTTGAGGGACAACCGGGGAACAAATCGGAACTGGGGAAGGAGGGACCAGGTAGGGAGGAACCAATGGAGTGTCGAAGTGAACAGAACTTTTGAGAACATAATGAATATTTAACAGGGGGCATACATATTGAACGGAGATCATACATAATAAACAGGGAATACAAACACGAGGGGGCAACACACATATGTGGCAGTGGTCCAATGACCACGAGGGCGGCTGCAGCCCCTCAGGGAAACTGAGGCACCGCCACAGCGATGCACAGAGCTGAGCTCTCAGCACTGCACTGGCACTTGTCTGATCTTAGATTCAACTGCAGATGTTGGGCTTCAGTCTTGAAGCTTTTGCAAGGTATTTCAAAGAGCATCCCTCAGCAATTTGCTAGAGCAGCTGTGATGAATGCAAGGAAGGACCTTTGCAGAACTACTGGGATAGATGCAGAGGCAAAGTCTGATTGTGCTTAAAGTCTAATGCAGGATTTTGAAGTCAGAATTTCTTCACAACATAATGTGTTCAAGTTATTTTTTGCTGAAAGCATTCAGAATATCCTGAGAAATTACTCAATAATATAAGGAAGGCTGTCATATGCTGACCTGTACTTTTGATTAGTGTATGTGAAATTAAAATACTAGGAATATTTAAATATATTAGGCTTCTACAAAGATGGAAGCAAAAGTAATCTATTGTAATTCTAAGGATATTCCTGTGTTTAGTTATATTTGTCCATTCTAAATTTTGGGGATACTGTTAGAACCAGGTTATTTTCTCCAAAGAAGAAATACTATTCTGATCCACGGGAACTAATATTGTTGATCATGGCATTAAAAAGAGGAAAGACTTCACATCTGTAAAGTATTTTGTCTTCTGCAAGTAAGAGCTTGTTTCAGCTTGCCATTTGGGACCTCGGTTAAGATATTTTCTGTTCTCTTTATTTGAAAATACATATTGTTCTTGACTTCCTTCATGCATCAGTATGCCTTTCCCTCTCTCCCTGAGAGCTGTGTTGAGACTCAGTCCCTTCTGATACAAAAGAGATGGAGAAGAAACAAACAAGGCAATCTCATAAATACATAATGAGGTGGCCTCACAGTGGGGAACAACTCATGTTGGAAAACACAAGAAATGTTCCAGATTTACACTAAAAAAATTGAACACAAGAACTGTGGCAAATCTGGCATTCAGTGTGTGTAGTTTTCAGTTTCTTAATGGAGTTGAGGGAAGTTCATGTTATCTCAGTGGCACTAGTAAATTGCTCCTCTGATTCAAAGGAGCCAGTCCTTGCTGTCCCTGGGCTCTCTGGATTTGGGGTGATTTGCATTGCCACAGTGGCTCAGGCCATTGGACTGTGTCAGCAAATCTGATTTCTCATATCTCTGATGTTGGAATGAATCTGGCATAATCTCGCATATGTGAGGTTGTCCTGCTACAGCTGAAATCAGCAGTTGTTTCTTGCGTGCATATTGATTGGTTTCCATTGGTACAGAGCTCTCTGTACAACTTGTGCTGCTTTAGGGGAACAATAAATATTAACAGGAAGCTGTATAGTTTAATGTACATATCTTGTCTCTTACGGATTCTAAAATACTGCTGAATCAAAAACTACAGCACTTAGATTTTAAAAGGTTAAATAAATTTCTCTCAGGCAGATTCTGTGCTCAGAAAGGAAACTCGCCTCCAGGTTAGAGCCTGGGTGCTCCAGAGCCACTTCAGCACATCCAGCTGCTCATCCCTGCTCTGAGCCCTGTTCCTGTCCTTCCTTCCGGTCTCTTCTCTCATTCCTGTGCTTGAGTCAGGGACATAGGTCACTAGGCCAGCGCTGCTGGGACTTCCACCCCCTTCTGGGGAGAAGCTGTGGCGTTAATTTGCACTCTGTGTGTGCCACCTGTGCTGTGCCAGGAAGAGTTTTTCCCTCTGAACAGCTGGTGGCAGAGAACAGAGTTCCACTTCATGCAACATCAGGCATTTGTTTGCTGCTTTTCACTAGGTTGTGTCAAAATACTTTGAATGACAGAGAAATGGGAGTGCTGAGCTCTCGCAGCTACTCATGTAGTAAACCTAGGGCTTGGTAGGAGGGTGGAGTAGAGACCCTGGATTGCACATCCTCAGGAGGCTGAAGTCGTCTGCAAGGGTCTGAGTCCTCACCAGAACTGTGGGACTGCATTGGAATTGACAGTGACATTCTCATTCCTTAAGGCTGGGGAATGGATCCCTATTGCTGGTCCTGCCAGAGCCCAAACACCTACAGAACACAATGGAAATTTCCTTTCTTTGACAACTGGGACAGAAAATTCTGATTCTCTGAGGTGATGCAAGTGAAGTTTGACACAGAAAACACACTCAAGTTAGAAATGGAAATGAAGATCCTTAGCCATGGGAAATAGTCTCTGGAGCTATCACAAACCCAGAAATAGATGCCTTTATTTTTATATCACTAAGTAACTCATGTCTCATGTTCCTTTTGATAATTGTTGAGGATTTCTGTAACTCCTGATTCCTCTGACAGAAAAAAGTTGAAGACCAGATGGGACTGATGAAAGCCATCCTCCAAATCACACGGTATAATTCAGCAATTGGAGCTAAATGTTGATAATCCATAAATAGGTGGTTTGCGTCAAATGGAAAACAATAATTTTGTCATATCTGTCTTTACTGGATAACACTGAAATTAATCCATTCGCACTCTGGATTTTTTTTTAATCTGAAAGTGAAGGAAGGTGATATGAAAGGCTAACAGGACAGATGACAGAATTTCCTATAGCTGCCTTTAATAATTGTGAGTAAGAGAGACTTTGAATCCCTGTTCTGATTGCCTTTGGAGCTCATCTTCTCTATTCCCTCAGTGTGGGATGCAGCAGGATTACTCCAACCCCAAATCTTGGTAGCTCTAAGGATCCTCAGGGGACTTCTACTGTCCAACTGTATATTTCACCTTCTCATGCTTGTCTGGCTTAGCATTCTCCTCAAAATGTACAGGATTTAATCTTTTCACCACACCATCTTCTCCCCTCACCTCAAGAAACTCCCCACTTTTTTTATGCTTGAAGAAATCGGAAAAAAAAAAAAAGCACAAATAAAGGGCAGCTAGACACAGAATCATAGAATAGTTTGGGTTGAAAGGGACCTTTAAAGGTATCTAGTTCATCCTCCCCTGCAGTGAACAGGGACATCTTAAATTAGACCGGGTTGTTCAGAGCCCTGGCTTGAATTCTTTCAGGGATGGGGCATCCATCACTTTTCGGGGTAACTTGTTCCCCTGTTTCACTAGCCTTGTTGTAAAAAAGTCTTCCTTGTATCTAGTCTAAATCTACCCTCTCTTAAGTTAAAAACTATCCTTTGTCCTCTTGCAACAGGCCCTGCTAAAAAGTTTCTTATAGGCCCTGTTACTGGTCCCTGCTATAAGGTCTCCTCAGAGCCTTCTCCTCTCCAGGCTGAACTGCTCCAACCCTCAGCCTTTCCCCATAGGAGAGGTGCTCCAGCCCTCCAGTATTTTTGTGGCCTGCTCCAAGAGGTCCATGTGGTTCCTGTGCTGAGGGCTCCAGAGCTGGACACAGTATTCATCCAGGGCAATAATAAAGTCTAGAAGAAAGTCTTCTGCACACACTGCCTTTTGTGTTTTATTCAGACTTGTTGCCAAAATTTATCTATTTTTTTGATAGAAGAGAGCTTCAGAATGAGGGAGATGGTATTTCATTGGGGGGGAGTGAATGAAAGAATATAAGAAATAAAGCTTGATGTTCAGGCCCAGCAAACGCCTCGGTATTGCTGAAGGGTTGAACTACCCGGTGCGCACCAGGAGAGGGAGCCGAGCAAGAAGAGCCAGAGTGAACCTGGCTCAACGTCTTACAGTGCTCAAAATTCTGTATTCTGCCTGGTTTAGTACATTTGTGGCATGAAATGGGTAGCAAAATGTTTATTGTTTATGTTAGTGAGCTGATCAGAAAGGGTTCAGATGCTCCTTCCCCTGGAGAGCTGAGGCAGTAGTTTTCAGAGGATGAGCTGTTTTTGGTGCTGAGGCCTTACAAGAAAAGGGTGCTCTCTCTGTGGGTTTGTCCCGGGCTTCCCCTGGCACAGTTGCCTTTGTTTTTGATCAATTCACCACTTCCAGAGTGTGATTTTCTACCTGGCAATATGTCAGGCAAGACTAAAGGATCTGTGGCTGGTGTGTTCATAAAGGTTGAAATGTTCTCATTTGAGAGCAGACAACAGTTCAAAACTCCTCATTATTTTTCTGGAAGGGTTTGCTTGTGTCAGGTGCCTCTGGAGCAGTCCTTTCTGCAACTAATGACTATTAGGATGCTTCTTGGTAGGAATACTACCTTCTCCCCATCCCCTACTACCTTCCTCAGTCTGAAGTGCAATCAACTAACTTTTAATTTGGAAGTGCTCTCTGGCTGTGTATATTTTCCAAGTCAGTATAAAACAACTTATGCAAACCAATATGGCAAATGAAAGGTACGCTGGGAAAACATTTAAAAGCTTTCTAATATTTCCACTTATTTAATTGTTAGAAGTTGGGGGTTTTATGTGAAACGTCAGCATGAAAGGTATTATGCTCATAATGTGCATTCTCAAATTGCAAGTAAACTTTCAGAGAAGGAATGATACCTGCTTTAAAAAATATAAGTGATGAAAAACTAAAAGAAAATATAGATAGAAAGGGAGCCTGGCCTTACTAAGGCATCTCTGATTGCCCTTTCCACATATGGGAATTCAGATGAATTAAGCATGTCATCAGTAGGATTACTTCATCCTCTTGGGCTCGCTTTGTGTCCTCTAATCTTTTCTCAAATGGTTCTCAGCCAGGATATTGACACACATCAGCTTTGAATTGGTCATTAGTTCAATTTTACCTTTTAAGTGTATCAAAGACCAATTCATAATGAATAGGCTGAAGTCAAGAAGTATCTCAAATCTTCCTATCTTTCAAAAATCTCTCTCCTTCCTCACTTGCCTCTCTGTGCTTAGTGCTTCAAACTGACAATGACGGGAATTGAAATAACTCGAACCTTGCTATTATTGTACCATTCCAAGCCCGACTTAAATGGTTTTACTGTGTTTCTTGCTGAGTTAGGCGCTCTTGAAAGAATTAGGGTAGTGTTCTTTTGAATGTCAAATCAATACCAATAACCTGTAGAGCTCTTGAGCTCATGCAGGCTATGACAAAATCAGTTTTATTCTTGGTGACTTGTTCTTAACAATCTATAGTTCATAAAGAATCTCTGTCCTGAGCACATAGAATTTTTCATGGGTAGAAACTACTCATTATATATTTTAGAGTGGTTAGATGTTCCCATATAGCTCTGGATGTTAGAGTATCTACAGAAAGTGATTGCGTTTTAAGTTTAGCAGTGGTTGTTCCTTTTAAGTCACTTTATCACAGAGCACTTCCTACAGCAAAGTCATGGGTCTACTGGTGATGAAACTGTTACATATGGCTGTGTGTTGTGTCTGCTGAATATGCTGGGAGAAGAAAATTACTGAAGAAAAAAATTACCAATTTTGAATTGGTATTCAAAAACTCAATGTAAGTGGGGCCCTGTTCATCTAAAAAGGAACTTAGGTAATAAAACTTAACTGCAATATATACAATTGTATCAAAATAAATCATAACAATGTCTGTTTGAGTGATCTTAAAAATATCTCCATGGTGTTTCTGCAGCTTCCAGAAAGTCTGCAAGGCAAATCATTGTGAGGGTGAATGGAAGCTGTAGGATTATTTTTGTAGGAGTGCCTGTTCCCCACAGACAGTTACTCCAGATGTGCGCTACTGCTTTGTACTAGGGGTAGTGGCAGTTCCTTTGACATCTGGATAAGAAAAGTGTGGTCATTGGTGGATGCTTTACTGGATCACTGTGTAAATAGTAGAAAAGGTTTGTTTTTGCAGTACAGATTGCATTTATATGCAATTCTGACACTGGAAACCTTGGTGTGTGTGCAGCATTGTGTGAGACCCTCCACGCTGATCGTGATGTGCTGCACAGATCCTGCCTGTGGCGAGGTTCACCAGCCTCACTGTTTTCACATCTTTAGGCAATTCTTCCAAATGATTGAAGCTGACAATCTTTTACCTCTACAATGCTGCACTTTCTGGTACACCAAGGTTCAGTGAGAGCATTATGCTCTTACACATCTCCATAGAAACAAATTCTCACAACCGGGACTCATGGATGGTAGTGTTAAAGGCAGCACATGCTTCTGTCACAGTATATGCCGGGGCTACGTAGCAGCCACTCATGTCAATGTCCAAGTCTCTGAGGCCAAGGACTGTGGTTAAATCTCTGCCTCAATCCTGCCTGAAATCTCTGTTTCGCTACCGTGTCTGCGGCCATGTCCCACTACATCTACTGATATTTGGTGGAGAATAACCAAAAAGATACGTTCACAAAAGTGGAAGTTATAAGCCACGCATGAAATCATGCGTTTGACTCCCATGATATGCAAAATCTCTAGGTCTTGAATGAAAGAACAATCAAAGCTTCAGAGGTAAATGGAATAACATGGGATATAGTTTCAGCAATTGCAGGTTTTATCAGACTAATTTAATATCCTGATAAGATAGCTGACTTCTTAAACAAGGCGAGTACAATGAACCTAATCTGTCTAAATTTAAGCAAAGTATTTGACATAGTTCCTCAAGGGAAATGATTATTAAGGAATGAGAAAATGGGGATTAATTCAAAAACTATGAGGTGGATAAAAAGCTTGCTAAAGTAGAAACTTCAGTGAATTATATGGAAGGGAAAGTTCCCGGAATGAAGAGAAGTTACCTGTGCTGCTTCTCAAGGTTTGGTCTGGAGAGCAGTTCTGTCTAATATTTCAATTAGTGACCTTGTTACAAGAACAAAGTGGGTACAATTATAAAATTTGTGTCTGACACAAAGTCAGAAAGTGTTACCAATTTTGGAAGAGGACTGGGTCATAATTTAGAAAGGATTAGATAGACTTAAGGGAATAATTCTTCCTGAATTATGATGCAGTCTTCCTCTAGGACTGGCAATACTTTCTCATTTTGTCATCCACAAATTTTATATGGCCTTGTAGACTTGACTAATGGAAATGGAATGAAGTTTAATTGCACAAAGTCAAACACATGGAGACTAATTACAATAACTTCTGCTATGAGATGGAACCTCATCATTTGGAGTTGGCTATTTCCTAGTTTATTATATGCTGGAGGGGCATGATGAGACTGTAGGACTGGTTACATGTGCCGTGCCGGGGCTCTAGAGTGGATGAAGTGAATTTTCATCTAATCCTTTACACCAACATAGGTGAGGGACGATCAGGCAAAAAATGTCTATAAAGTTGGTTCTGCGATGGACAACGGCTGCTCTTCTTTATCTGGGCTGTAACTGGTGGTGGTTCATTCAAAGAGTATCTTATTCTGAGTGTTTTAATTAGGAAGCACAAAGAAGTTGCAGCTCAATTATGTTGTAACTCAGACTCATAATATGGTAACATCATAAATTATTTCAACTTTCCTTTCCGAGGCTGAGGTTCTTGGGGTCTTTTATGATTTACATATCCATTTTGGGCCCTTCACTACCAGAAAGATGTTGAGGTGCTGGAGTGTGTCCAGAGAAGGGAAGAGAGCTGATGAAGGGCCTGGAGCACAAGTCTGATGAGGAGCAGCTCAGGGAGCTGGGGATGCTCAGCCTGGAGAAAAGGAGGCTTAGGGGGACCTTCTGGCTCTCCACAGCTCCCTGAGAGGAGGGTGGAGCCAGGTGGGGGTCAGGCTCTTCTCCCAGATAACAAGTGATAGGACCAGAGGAAATGGCCTTGGTTTAGACTGAATATTAGGAAAAAACTTCTTCACAGAGAAGGTGACCAGGCATCACAAGAGGCTGCCCAGGGAAGTGGATTCACTGTCCCTGGTGGGATATAAAAGATGTGGAGATGTCCTACTGAGAAACGTGGTTTAGTGGTGGACTTGGCAGTGCTGGAAACAGTTGGACTCGATGATCTTGGAGGTCTTTTCCAACCTTAATGATTCTGTGATCTCTTGTACTTGGTGTAAGTCTGATAGCTTATTGAAGGTGTGAAGTCTATTAATTTGGGAGTACTTGAAGTGATGTGAAATTACTTTTTAAGTTGAAGCACATGGTGACTCAGTAATGTGTTGTTTCTCAGGTCATAACATTCATAATATTGCTTAGAATAGTTTAAAAACTGCTTTGATGTGATGATTTTTTTGTCTGTCTGCTGTATTTTCATAGATATCTAAAAGCCAATTATTTATATCTGATAAAAATTCTGTGCTGATGTTTATTTTTCTGTATTATGAAGCTACAGTAAGGCACAGACAGACATTGACCAACAGCAGCTCTGGAAAGGGCTGAGCCTGGAGAAGGTCAAATTGCAATGAAGTTTGCCAGTAAATGCTGTCGCTAACAAACACCAGCACATACTGTTGAATTCTTTTGACTGTACACAAAATATAGAAAGGAACCAGTGTCTATATAATCCTCACAAAATTCTCACTGAATTCTAAGTTTGCTGCCAGACATCGAATATTCATGGCTGCGAGCCCTGATAAAGCCAGGAAGTTGAACACTGAGGAATTAGAAAATTCCACACCTAAGTGAAATCTGAGCATACATAAACTGAGGTATGTCTAAAGGTAAAAATATTATCAAATACACAGCATTTCATGTGACTCAGTACCAGAAATCCTGACTTGCTTTCATTCTATGTTCCAGATAACAGAACTGTTCAGGATCCTCCAAAAGAATTCTTACAAGCAACCAAAAAAACCAAACCAAAACCCCAAACCTGTAAATTTTCCAGAACATGGTCACAGAAATGACAAGACCATGTTCTATTTGACCTTTAAAGGAAAACCTTGCAAAACCCAAAGAAAATTTCAGATATGGAGAACTTTACCTTTCAGAGCACGCTGGAAATCAGAATATCAGAACGAAAATGGCTGAGGAATCTCTGACAGAGTTATCTCAAACGTCTATAATGGTCAATACAGGCCATTAGCACTGCTGTAAGCAGCACAGTGGGCACTGCTCTAAATGCTAACTGGTTACATAAAGGTTTTTATAAGGCTCTAAATTAGACCATTATCGGAATGTATGTATTAAGAAGTAGGTATTCAATAGGGTATACTGCATTTCTACATCATAAATTTTTATCCATCACATCTTCATGCACAGTGTTAACAAATGTAAGGTTTCTCAGAGCTTTTTGAGATACTCAGTCAGATTATGGTCTGGTAAATCATTCACACAAGCAATTCCACTGACCTGAACAGAGCTGTTTCACTGAGAAGGTACTCATTGGGGTTAATAATGTGATGACAAAATAGCTCATAAATTACAAGGATTTTGGTATTGCTGGGGTAGTTACTTAAAATGGGAAATGCAAATTTTAATAGTGAGCATCACTGGAAGTATTCAGACGTGAAGTACATTTTGGATTTTTTTCTTCAGAAGAACAGAGTAAGTAGGAGTTTGTGTTGATGCCTTCTAGAAATTATTATGGAATAAAGGTGGTTTTGAACACTTGTGTTAGACAATAGCCATGGAATTTCTGAGGCTTTAGAAGCTGAAACGATGCTTTTATTTTCTAACTTATGATTCTGTTTTTCTTTATTTCTTTGTTTCTATACCTCTCTAGGAGATAAAAATAAAATTACTGTGTTATTGAAGTAGTATATCAAATAGGGGAACATTTAGAAATATATAATAATTTATTTTCTTTGACTCTTATGGTCCAGAAGGAATTAAATAATAAATAATAACAATACAGAGATAATCAGAGTTTGGAGCTAAAATAGATTCAACCTACTTCACTTCTGAGTGTGGCTAATACAATCTAATATACTACTAAGGTGAAAAATCTATTTCCTAGGAATGAGGCTCTGTATTTAGAATGTGAAGGTAGGTGCATGACCTACTGAGTTAGCTCTCTGCTTTTTGAGACAATCACAGATAATACCAAAATTAAAATCTTGCCATTGGTGCTCTTAAAATTTTTCCTCCGGTAAATACCTTCTGCCTTGTACTCCTAGCCAGTGACCATGTCAGGCTGATTTTTGTATGAAACTCAGGCTATTCTTGGTGCTGATTTTCTGCAGTCAGAGTTGTTTCACCATACAGCTGCCTTGGAGGCTCTGTGCATGCAGGCTTCCTCTCAAGTTCAAGAGCTTTGAAACTAGACAGAGTTCGGAGTGCCTACAGTCACAGTGATTTCTCATATTTAACTATTACTAAAGCTGGAACATATTAGAATAAGCAGTAGCAAGTGTTGGAGAGAAATCTTTGTTCCAGTTCTGAATATTAAAATAGAATATTTCCTTTGGCATAACTAAATTCAAACTCATGACTGAATGTTTCAGATCTAAGTATCAGCAATGAAATAGTTAACTATTTTCTTATATGTAACATGCAAAGCATTTAAACATGGCTTTCTGTAAGGATGATGACTCAAGCAGTCAGGAGTCAGTACACTTTATGTAGCTAAGCTTAGAGCCAAAGGGAAGAATTGGATATTGGGAATTCTGGAAGAAAACCTTGAAGGATTTCTTTTTTCCCATGGCACTGTTTTGCACAAGGTTCATTATGATCCCAGTAAAAAGAACACTTGGACTCTGTGAAGAGGTTTTTAAAAAACCTTGAATTCTTTCAGACACTGGGAACCTCAAATTGTTTGCAATCAGGTGGGCTTCCGACCAGGCAGATCCCATCTGTGGAAAACTTGCCCATCAATTTTGGGTTTTCTGAGACCTTCAGGATTTTGTTAAAAGAAAGCTATTCTATTAAATACTTCTATTGTCAAACAACCCCAATGTTCACACAAGGACTTGTGGCACTTCTAGTCAAAGGCAAGGACCCCAGGGAGTGAAATCTCAGGTGCTGACTGGGAGCTGCCCTCAGCCTCCTCTGTCACACTTGGCTGGGTGAGTTCATCCTGCTGCTGAGGTTCCTGTGCAGCACAACACAAACCCGAAGGTTAAGCTGTACCTGCAGCACAGCACAGCACAGTCCAGCCTGTGCCTCCTTGGGCTGAGCTGTTAAGGGGATCAGTAACTCCCTGATTTACAAGGGCCGTCTGCTTAGAATCACTGCAGTGATTAATTTTGATTTTCACAGTTCTCATCTCCCTACCCACAGGGACCAATCCAGTGACTTCAGACTTAAAAATATGGGAGCCTTTAATTGCAATTAGGATTAGGTTCTGCTGTCCTACTGGACAGTGACTTAAATGGCTTTTCAAATTTATTTCAGGTGGGTCATATACTACTGGGCACTGTTTAAATGTCCCCTAAGTTTCAGAACACTTAAATATCACTCTTCTTTCAATATTGATATACCTTTCCACTTTTAGAAAAGCAGTTACAGCCAAGGAAAAATGGTTCCAAAATGGCTGGTAGTTACCAGTTCCTTTAGGAATAGAACAGCGTGTGGATCTCTTTTCTTATATATGAATGTATTTTATGGAAAAAGACTAGAATTGAGCTGATAAATTTAGTGCTGTCAATGTAATTCATACCTGGGCCATGCTAGGTAGCCAAGAAATGAGGAAGCAGTGCTTCCCAAGCAGTGGGCTCCATGTATGACTGAACACAGAACTGTCAAGAGATGGTAACACCCATCTCACCAGCTCCCATAACACTTGTTCCTGGTAGAATTGTCACAGAAGGCAAGAGGGGCCTCACCTGGACTGACCACAGCTGGGCCAGGATGAGACTCTGGATTTGGCTCATGTGTTTGTAGCAGACTTTCATTCCCATAGTGTCTAACAACAGGAACAAGTTTTAGGGGTCTGGCCCCAGTCTTGTGAGCTGCCTAAGTTTAATTATAGTTTATAACTGGGGTTGATCAAGTTGGTTATTCATTCATGTGTTGAAGTAGAAGAGAACTGTCCAGTCTAATTACCAGAGCCAAGGTGCAGTAGGAAGGGGCACCCAATGCCTTGGGTTTTGGCAGCTGTTGTTGCTTATGACAGGAATAGCATTGTTTGACTGTGACTTGTTTAAGCTTTTAAAGTTAAAAATACAATTTTGCATGATAACATATGATTGTTTTAAGCCAGTTGAGCTATTTGTTTATTTTAAATGGTCCATTTTGGAGTCGATTTAAGTCTTCACCTTGCAAACAATGTTTAGCTTTTCAAGTCCTTGTCTTGTTCCCTTGCTAATGCTGAGAGTATTGTTCGCTCAAATAGTTTGAAATATTTACTGGAGATACCATAGGCTTGCACATTCACATTGTATTGTACATACTTGAAAGATGACTTTAAAATAATATTCTGTATTTCTGCTTTGAAGTGCTGAGAGTGGTGTCCTTGTTCAATCACGTAACTCTGATAGAATATTTTGTTATTACTATAGATAGTTCCAAAACTTCTGTGTCAGAATAAAGAAATAGTTTGTTTCATGAAGCCTGGTAACCTAACAAAAAATTCAGTAAACTTAGGGGGGAAAAAAGTTGTATTTATTTTCTCAAGTTGCTTTATCTTATATGTATCTCACATGTAGTAAGGCTTGTAGTTAATCCTCTGAAACTTTGTACTGAGGATAATGCCCATTACCTGTGAACTGTCAAAATCATAGATAGGATCGTCAACTTCTAAACTTCGTATAAAATAAATTTCTCTGACATTTTGCCCCCTAGTTATTAATCCAAAAGTAAAGCTTTATGCTGTCGAACTTTGATCCACCAAAACCCTTCTGTAAAAACTCTGGGGGAAAATGTTCTGTATCAACCAGCAAAGGAAAAAGATGTTTCCCTTGAAGAATTATATAAATAAAAAAACCAAAACAAAACCCTAATTTCTCTGTATAGTACTATATGAGCATATATTTGTGAGAACCAGGTTGTCCCTGTTACTGCTGTCATAGCGCCTTTCAATATTTTCCAGGAGGGAATGAACAAGCCCTGTGGGGCTCTAATGGATACATGAGCAGCTTTGTACTTTGGAAATAGCAGTTCATAATTGGATGGTTTCACACTTAGAATAGCCTTGGTGTAACCTGAAATCTGGTGACATTTGTGTTTGTCACTTGGAAGCTGACACAGTTGTCAGGTTTTGATTGGGGTAGCAGAAACTACATCCCTCCTACAACACGCAGGGCATGTGGAGTGAAGTTCCCACATCTATGTGCTGCGTTATGCTCAAGTTCAGTAATATTGGTCTCAGTTTTCTGAAAGCAAAGGTCCTAATGTTAAAAAGGGAATTAATTCTTGTCACTAGAAATGGAAAAACTTCAGTGAGTTTGATCTCACAAAAGTCTAGCTCAGTGCAGGCACACAACTGCATGAGTATTTGGCCTGTGACAGTTTTTCTTTACAATTACTTATACTAACAATTGGTGGGAGATGTCTTCCTACAAGATTGCTACCAAATTGTCTGTCCATCGTGAATGTAGCAGGAAAATCAAGAATTTAGGAGATCCGGGTTCTAGTTCTGTGTCTTCTATAGACTCAGTATGGTACTGGGCAGTCACCTTGCTTTGACTGTCATCTGTAGAATGAGAGACTGTACATCTTTGTGAAGGACTTGGAGCTGTATGTGCTTTAACAGTACAGGCTTCTTTACAGGCAAATTAAAGGGCATTGGCATAGTGATGTAAGGTTTGTTTCCTTATTGAGTAAACTAAAATGACAGCTCATACTCAAAGAACATACATTTTAATTCTTGTTCTATTGACGTTCACTCAACAGTAAATGCCAGATTAAGCCTGAAGGCTCACAGCTCTTGCATTTCTGGGAGGAGTATCCCAGGTACCAGACAGCACCCAGTTCCTTTAGTCTCAACACAGAAGAGCTGCAGTGAAATACAAAAGGCATTGTTTCCGTGGCTGTCAAGTGTCTGACTTTGTGAATGTGCCTGGCAGTGCAGGCATTGACTGTGATGAGTACATTTGGGAGGGGGCACCAGTCTATTTGGAACTGTGGTTTGCCCAAACTCCAATCACACTGGCAGTGGATAGCAACCAAAAAGGAGTGAGTAGCTGTTGGCCACTGCCACCAGACCTTCTTTGGACTGGGAACCAATGTTTTACTGAAATATATGGCACCAGCCACTCCTCCTGTGAATCAGCTTTTTCTATAGCTGATGCTGGTGTTGGTGAGTATTTTATCTAAACTATGATTTCAAATACATCGATCAGACTTCTTGCGAATATTAACATGTTATTAAGGCTGTGCTGAAAGATCCTGGGTAGACTGGGAGCTTCATTTCATGTATGACACCTGAAAATCTAAACAGTAAAGCTATTGTGCAAAAGAGATCTGCTCCATAAAAACTAAATGTTTGCAAATATGTCTCTCCCTTAATAGCTGAAAGCCTTTAACTTCATCTTTTAGCCAGCAAGAAGTTGAAAGCTTGCACCGTCTAATGGAAAACATCTTTCAGCACTAATAACATAATAAGAACAAATTGGGCAATGATCACACATAAACCAGGATAGATTGCACCCTGGGAATACCATCTCTAACAGATTGTTAAAGGTGAGGCTGTTTACTGATTTCCAAAGAAATGCTGTTTCAGAAGTGGCAGCTGCAGCCTCTGCAGGGGATACCGCTGGCTTCACATTCAAATGCTGGATTTATGCTAGTTAGAAGGGGATTAGGTAGAAAAAGAATAATCCCTAAACAGGCAAGGATATGCCTTCTAAATGAAATGCAAGGCTGAGTGCTGTTAGACATGGGGCAGCACTAGTTTCAGTTTCTCTCTGCTGTTAGCTTTTTCCTTTTAAATAGTCACAAGTATATTTTCTTATTTAAAATGATCTTTAGAATATTGTTACAGGCATTTTCCTGTATTTTCTCTCTCATTTGTCAAAATTTTCCAAAGCTGCAACCACAGGTATGCTATATACATTGCAGTCAGTTTGAAAATTAGTCCTGGTGTCATTTTTCCAACACTATTTCACCTCCACTTCAAAAGCATAGCTAAAGTGGCTAAAAGGAAATTGAAAGGAAGAAAAAATTCAGTGAACTTGAAGCATATTTTTTCCTGACAGATTAAATTTCATTGACTATTATATTCCAGGTAAAGTGAACCTAAGATGGAGAATGCAAAAAATATACTGAGATGACCTGCTTCACTTCCAAAACCACTCTTTTGAAATGATTAAACAACTACCAGAGTGCTGTTGCCTGCACCGTTAAATCTCCCAGTTTATACTCATAGATGATTTCTTCTCTTCTTGTCTTGTTTAATAGTTAGTGTGAAGCTTTATCGGTCCTTTAAAAACCATATTTGAGTTGCTGTGATGGAAGTGGGGTGCTCCTGCTGCTAAAGTATGCCACATGCATTTGGTCACATTGATCATGTATCAGTCCTTCTCTAGTGTCTGTAGATACCTGCCTGGAAAAATTTGCCTCCAATCACTTGATAAATGGTGAAAATTATTTTAAGTCTCCCTCATGGCCTTCACAGCTGAAGCCCGCTTTACTGAGAGAGTCTGCTTCTTTGTTTTTTGGGTGGAAGTAGGGAACACATACATTGTTGCAGTAGCTGATCAACCAGAAGTGCGGACTGAGACACGGTATAGGGATGTAACCCAACCCCCTGTTCCCCCTCTCTCCTTATTGGCTGAATTTCATGTAACCACGCCCCCTCAAGACCCTCCTTTTTATACTGGTCCCCAGAGGCCACCCATTCTCTTGGCATCGGGACTTCACCGAATAAAAACCTATTGGACTTCCTTGGCTGAGGGCCTCCTGTCTTCTCTAGTGGCGCGTGGATCCATCAGCATATGTGGGTTCGGCTGGGTGCTAGACAGCACAGGCAAAGATTGGCAGCGGTAGTGCAGCGAGCGGGCGGGAATTTTCTCTGTGAGAGAGATTCCTCGAACAAGCCGCTGCCAGCTCGCTTGCTGACCACGTGGCACGCTAAACAAGTGGCCGCCCGAACGTGTGGCACGAAAGACCCCCCGGAAACCGTCCCTGCAGGCTCAGTGGAGCCCAGGTGTCAGATCGGCGCTGCTGCTTCTCCCGGGAAGAGATCTCTGTTCTATCTAGATCTGTCCTGGGTAGCCGATACCTCTTTGCTGTCGCAGATGCGAGAGATCGGCTAGAAACTAGAGAACAACACCAAAAGCTTTTATTTGATTGTCGGAGCTCCTGTGAGTATAAGGTGGAACATCGTTTCGGTCTCCTTTTTATTTTTTTTGTTTCCTCTTTTCCTTTTGGTGTTGGGATAAGTTTTCTGGGAGACATGGGTATTAAACTAACCCGCCCAGAACGACAGGTGTATTTTCAACTAAAACAAGTTGAAGTTTGATTTGTATTCATGCTGATTTAATCCTTCATAGTTATATTGGCTTGAAAAAAAAATTCAATAAGATTGGGAAAAGATGGCAAAGAAACAAAAATCTGAGAACCAAAAAAAAAAAAAANCAGCTTATGAAATTGTTGCCTGTGCGATTTCTGTACCACCTTGTAAGTGTAATCAAATGAAAATCAGAAAACAGAAAATGTAAGTGTTTTGTATACTTGGTAAAGCAATGCTATGTGCTAGTTCCATCAAACTGCATACTCTGAAAACAATTGTTTAGGAATTTTGGGCTCATTGTCAAACTGATGTGAAAAAGGTCCTATTGTGAAAATCAACTTTTGAACACTGAGTTTAACCATCATTGGAAATTTTCTCTACAAATTTATGAAGATACTAAATAATAGTTGTTGTTGTTGTTACATTGTTATGCTCTGAAGATAGAACAACATGGTGGACTGAAGTGGGAAGCCAAACTGCTAAAGATTAATTGGTGAACTTAACGCACAAGTCCAGCAGGCTTCCAAAGTAACTGTGCAGAGTGTTGAATTTATATTTCAGTGTGACAATGACCAACCCAAAGCTGCTAAAGAAGATATAGCGTGGATCTGTGAATTGTATAATTCTGTTGTTGTATCCAAGTTATTAGATGCCCCTACCCTCTGAGTCTCTTTTTCTCTCTCCTTGTATTTTCTTCTACTTCTCCTGTTGTGAGTAATCTGGAGTCATGGGGGGATGAGAGGGGTTGTGTTGCTTTAACCTGTCATCCATAGCCGGAGCATCCACGCATCAATACAGAAGATAAAAGACCAAGTAAAAGACCTGAAGACAGAAAGCAATGTGGACCTACTCGGAAATCTTTTGGACAATGGGGACTTGAGGGATGGGTGAAATCCCTGATCAAAACCACACTGTGGGTGGTTATGATACATTTGGTTGTTTCAGGAGATGCCTCTCCGAGTCAATTGGAGAGGATTCTCCTTTAAACAGAAAAGGGGGAGATGTTGCAGTAGCTGACCAACCAGAAGTGCGGACTGAGACACGGTATAGGGATGTAACCCAACCCCCTGTTCCCCCTCTCTCCTTATTGGCTGAATTTTATGTAACCACGCCCCCTCAAAACCCCCCCTTTTTACACTGGTCCCCAGAGGCCACACTTCCTCTTGGCATGGGGATTCCACCAAGTAAAGACCTATTGGACTTCCTTGGCTGAGGGCCTCCTGTCTTCTCTAGTGGCGCGTGGATCCATCAGCATATGTGGGTTCGGCTGGGTGCTAGACAGCACAGGCGAAGATTGGCAGCGGTAGTGCAGCGAGCGCGCGGGAATTTTCTCTGTGAGAGAGATTCCTCGAACAAGCCGCTGCCAGCTCGCTTGCCGACCACGTGGTGCGCTAAACAATACATATTTAGGGCAGTGGAAGGGAGACAAATCATGGAAGATGGGAAACGGGGAGACTGGGGCAAAGCCTGGGGGTCAGAACCATCTCTCTGAACAGTTTAACTGAGGCATATTCTGACCCGCTACAGCAGGGGAAGCCTTCCTGGTGGCACTGCTCTGCATGGGGTGGGTTCTGGAACTGCATGGTATGGTCACAGCCATACCTCTGCACAGTTTTCCATTTAGACTGAGCTTCTCACCAAACTTGCCTGAACAGGATGGGTACTGAACAGGAGAAGGTATCCTGGCCTAATTATCAGCACTTTGCTGACCTGAGCTCAGGTTCCTCTCAGCAAAAATTCCATCTTAAGTGCCTGTGAATAGCTGTTCCCACTGTCTGGTTCTGTCTTGCTTGCAGGAAATTCAAACCTCAGAGGTTTAAGAGGAGGGAGGGAGGGAAGGATTATCTGGATTTCCTCTGTTTGAGTCAGATTTTCAAAATTAAATGAGTGGAAAAGTCAGTTCCTACTCTCTCATACTTGTTATCATTTGTAAAACAGGGGCAACTATTAGGAAAAGCCTTTATTATACCAGACAGTGAAATTAAATGGGCAGGTTGACCAGCAGGAGGAACCAAATGTTTGTAAGAAAAAGGCTGGCTAAGGCAGTAAATATATTGTGCTGTCTTACCCTGTACCAGTGAACAGAGCAACAGTGTACTCAGATACCAAGTTTTTGTGTAGTAAACACATGGATTTCTCATTTTGTCGGTTCATTTTAGTTTGGTAAAGAGCTACAGCCTCTTTGTAACATTATAGTGTGTAAACTGAGAATTCGTGTCTTTATCATGTCGTGATAAATCCACTAAAAGGTTGTATTTGAAGCTTTCTTGTTTTTCGTCATTTGATGCCCATTGAGGGGCAATGGTGAAAGATAGCTGCTGTTATATTATTGCAGTGCTAATGTTTTGCATTTCCATTATTACAACGTCTCCTGTCACTACAGATTTAAATTTTTGAGGTTTATACTTTGGACATGAAATAGTTTGTCCTTGCTGAAACGTGGCAAGGAAATTCTTCAGCCTTGAAGGAATTGAAGCTTGTGTACCTGATAAAAACAACGAAAGCCAAACCCCAAACACCTCACAGCTCCAGGTTTTCTTTCACTTAAAAAAACCCCAAAACCAAACCAAACCAAAACAACCAGGCCATATGGAGAAATTTCTGTTTCCACTTGCCTATAACTTAAAAAGAACAAGGTAAAAGGGTTAAAAAAAGGCCCATTTCTAGTGGCCTTAGGAATTTGTCAGCTGTCTCAGTGATGAATCTTCCTGAAACTGAAATGATTCCACAAAATGTGAACATTTTTGGTGCCAGCTGGTTGCAGTGACAGTCTTTAGAAGAAGAAAATTCTTGCTTTAACTCAAAGTCATATCTCTGAATTCTATAAAGCATTCCCTGAGTTGTATTTATTTGAATATTGGAAAAAATTTATTGGATAAAAAATATTGGATAAAAAAGTGTAGTTAGATGGCCAGACATCAGTGGAATATTATTTGTCATCACATCCAAGTAATAATAAGTTAACCTTCCACTTTTTTTAGCACTTTCATGCTATTATATATAATATATGGTGCTAGGCGAGTGGTAGTTTCATAGGTTAGCAGACTGGGTCCTCGAGCTTTTCTTATTTGCTTCCTTAATAAGAAAGGTCCAATTTTTCCTTTATTTTTTTCTTTCACGTAAACATCTGTTCTAAAAGTCATGTATGGTGGTTTTTTTCAAGTTGGACATGGTATTTCTAATTTTCAAAAACTTTGCTTTACAGACGCAGCTCTACTGCCTGCACAGACTCATAGTGTATTACTTGGGGATAAATCTAAATACTGGGGAGTTTCCACTGCTTGCTAATTTGCTGCACTTCATGAACTCTGATCTCTGTCTTTTTAGTAATTGCCTCTTTTCTAAAGTAGAGCTAAATCTTAGTGGTTGGAAAATTCAACACGATAGATATTCTGTTGGTCTTCTTGCCAACAAGTTTTAAGTTCAGTTCTCAGAAGGATCTAATCTATGTCTTTTATTAGTCCAACTCTATGCACAAATTTTTGCCTGCCCTGCACCCAGACTGCTTCACTGCACTCCACAGAGCTCCCTGGATATGAGGAAGTCCTGGAACACTGGAAGGGAGAAAGCCTAATGTCTGTCCCATCCCTCTTCAAGGGCACGCCCAATACACTGAATTACAGCACAGGTGAGATGACCGTGCTTGTTCTGTGTCTGCTATATAAAACTACTGCAAACCTATAGATACATAAGCCTATATATGTATAGGTTCACAAACTGTTATATATGGCCACTAAGAGCCTGAAATCTGAGAAGTGGTCAGTATTAAAGCAAAGATGATCAATATTAAAGGAATAACTGGAAATGCTTTCTCTTCTGTGTACCAAGCTATGGGTAATTTTTTTGGTTGCCGGAATAACTGAGGTGGGTGTTCAATGGGGAATGTCTCACTTTCAAACAAATGTTGTAGGATTTTGAAAGGATTTAAGAATACTTTGATATACCATTACTCAAGACTAAATATAAACATTAAGCTCCGGTGATCTCTGGCTGAAGTTAGGAGTGGGATTTTTAACCTAAAAGAGGACAACTCCCTAGCTGTTTCAAGGAGGAAGGATTTATCTCCTTTTGAAATATTTGGTTCTTCTGGCTGCTATGGACAAACATTTAGGCTTGCCAGAATAACGGCCTGATCCAGGATGGATGCTTCAAGCTGCCAGATTGGCTGTGAGTGCTTCAAGCAGCCTGGCTGGATGCCACAGTTGGAGGCTACCATTCTCCTGTGTCATCTGCCTCTCCTGTATCTGGCATTGTGTGGCTTTGTTTTCATTGCAAAGCAACAAAACAGAATTACATTTTTAGCAACTGATGATGTGGGAAAAGTCCCCAGCTCACTGAGAGCAAGAGTGTTTTGAAGAAGTGTTCCTTCAGCCAAGTAGGAAAAGAGGCTCATGATTTTATAGAGAGGGAACTGAGACAGACTTTGGTGACTACACTGGCCAAGAGTCCCCATAATTCTGGTTTCAAGGTGCACATCTTGCCATTTCCACCCTACACTTTGATTTCCCAGCAAAGTGAAATGACTTTCTCACTGTCGATAGAAAGGCTGATAGAGCCAAGCACAGACCCCAAGGACCTGATTAAAGCCATTTTTCACCTTGGTGAAAAGTCAGTGCAAAGCACAGAAGTGCAGCCGAACAGAGCAGCCTCCCTCTTTTCCATCAAAGTTCTTGCTCTTTTGCTGCCTCCTCACATCAGTTTTCTCTGTGTTGTTTTCTGTCAGCTTTCCATGCAAACTTTGATGTCTGTGGACTTCCTTGCATGTGCTCTTTTAATGATCCATTTCTACTGAGTTTCTTACCATCAATTAATGTGACATTCTATGGCAGTGTGTAAAATGTTCATGCCTGTCATTAGGGATTGAAGCTGAAGTGCACCAATGTGGTCTTGGCTCTGAGAAGATATATTCTTAAGAAATATGATAAGTGTGTAGGTTGCCTTTCATTTCTCTCTTCTGATAATCTACAATATTTCCTAGCAGGTGTTACGGGTTTAAAACTTGGTTAGATGGACAGGTCGTTAAACCAATGAGAAAGCTGGTAACGCCTCTGCGATGTGCATATTTGCCAAACTTGGAGCGGGATTTTGAGTTCTCACTTCCTGCGTGCCCGTGGGGAGGAGCGGGCCTGCCTCGGGCCCAGGCCTCCCCAGCACGGCGGCCCAGGTCACTGGAGAACAATCCTAGAAGCCGCAGGCAGCTGAAGAAACAACCGTGGGCTGCCCCGCAGCTGAGATCCTCGCGATGCGTCGTCTAAAGACCTCTGAGCTCCGTCTCGGAGCGGGGCCCAGCGGCAGTGGCGGCGGCGCAGCCCAGCGAAGCCGGCGGGGACCGGGCCGCCA
>VZTA01005576.1:547666-601297 GCA_013398855.1 Mohoua ochrocephala | reverse complement strand
AGCCTTCCTTCCATGCTGTGCAGGAAACAAGGCATTTAATAGGCGCTGCTTGATGTGGGATCCATGGTGTGGTTTTCCCCACCCTTGCTCAGATGATCCTGCCTCATCACCACGCTGATATTCCTTTCTCAAACCCATATCACATGCCTGGGCAGCCAGCCAGCCTACCTGTCTGAGAAAAACAGAGCTGCTTCTCCCCGCCACGCCCTGAGCTCTGAGGATGATAACCTATTGTCGAGAAACATCAGCAATAACTGTTTGGAAAGCAGATGCCTGTTGAATTCCACATGCAACCGTCTTTCCCTGCCGCATCCCTTCCCAGCATGGATCTTGGCATCGGTGCCATGGCCCTGATCCTGCTCGACACCTCCCAGGTTGGTGCCATGGCATGACCCAGGGCAGGAGATGCTCCTCTTACGTGTGACCCACCACAGCATCCTTTCACAGCATCAGAAAACTGGTACCAAAGAAATACCAACCTGTGTTCATGACATGGGAGAACTTCGTTCCCTTAGCCAAAAAAACCCAAAAGAAACCAACCCAAAACTTTTGTTAGTCAGTGAGGAAAGCCTGGTTCTGTGGAGCGCTCTGTGAGTGTCCTGGTTGTATTTGTTTCTGTTAGGGAGCACCTAGAAGTCCCAAGCATGTCTCTGATGTGGTAAACAGAAAGAGTAGCAAGAGCCACAAAACTAGTTTGTTTGCTAAACAAGTAAATCTGTGCCGGCAGACAAACATTAAGAAAATGCTACTACTGGACAAACCACATTTATAAAAGAAAATATTTTCACCAAAACTATGCCAAATGTATTTTGAATAAATCGTATTTAAATACTGTCAGAGTGCAGTCCTGAAATATTTGCTATAACCTTGTAGCGATTCCATTAGCTCATCTAATCACCGGGTAACCAGCAGAGTCAGGCTGTGTCTTTTGTTGGGTGGAGAGATAGGAGCTATTCCTTGAGTTGTCTCCTTGATTCCAACACGTTAACTTAGGCAATAATAGGACTCAGAGTCAGACAAGCAATTTCTGACTTTCCATTGTTATGGAAAATATAATCCTAAACTATTTACAAAAGAAAACAGAAATAATCAGGCATTTAAAAAAAAAAAAAAAAAGGCGCTCCACTTTTAGACTATCAAAATCTTACAGACTCTGTTTTGTAGATTATAACTTCTACCAGAATAAATAGCGAGGAAATTTATTGCAGAATGTAGATAAACATAGTTTTCTGTATATTTTAGGGAGAAAAAGATACTGTAGAAATTTCAGATTCTCGGCATTTTTGTAGACACGACTTTAAGACTACAAGTTGCTTGTTTTAAAGCAGGTCAATCTCTGCATAAACTAAAGAGCAGATTTGTAATTTATTGATACTCTTCTGCCAGCTAAGCACTGTTTTGCATTACTCTTTAGACTCATTCCTCCAGTCATCACTGTTCTGCTTCAGTGATATTTTATATTAAAATGTGTATCTTTTCCCCTTTAAAAAAAAAAATTAAATTGCTAATTTCCTCCTGCTCTGCAGGGAAACCCAGGAAAATAAGCCCTGCTTCCAGAGTGCTGTGTTGTCCAGCCAACAGACCGAATACAGAGCACAGGACACGTTGAATTTGCAAACATACACTGCGCGGCACAGCTTTAGCCATTGTAAATGCCGGGTGGATTGGATCATGCAGGAATCCTGCTACTCTGAGAAATGAAGGGCAAGCTCGTGAATTAAGGCATGCAACCCGAAAACAGGTCATTTAGACGCAGCTTGAATTTAATTTGTTTACAAAGTCAAATGCTTCTTTAAGCATAGCTTCGACACACGCAGGAAAGTTTAGAGGAGGTAACGACAGGCTTTTCTTAACTCTATTTTTCCTTATCTGATTCATGCAGCATCAGAGAAAGCCACACCCCAGCAGCTGCAGGGTTTGCCTGGGAGGCTGAGTCGCAGCGAGCAGAGCACAGGAAAGCAGAAGCAGAATACAGAAAAGTATAGAAAACGTAAGCCCACCACTGGCTGGAGATCCTTGCCAGTTAGGAAGAACTAGATGAAAGCAGTCACACATCTTGGTAGATTATGGTGGTACAGCAATAACAAGAGAGGAAAACTTTGTCTTTTCAGAGGATCCCGGTGCAGAATCAGTCCCAATCCAGAGGAGGAGACGGAGACTTTGTGATTCTGTGCTGCAGGAAAAGTGCAGCTAGACTGAAACTAAATGCTGACACACTCCTCAGCCTCTCAGTGAATATACATCCTTGGATGCCAACCAGATTATTCCGGGCTGCCCTGCATTGCATTATGCCTCACTGATCACTGCGTGCAGAGCTGGAGCTCAGGTCATTGCAGAGAGAGAGGAGGAGTGGTGAGGATGCTCCTTGCAGAGTCTGAACACACTTAGGGAGATTGATGAAGGCTGCCCGGGCTGCCCGGCTGCCCGATTGGCTGCTGCACTCCCCGAGCTCCAGCGGAGAGGCCACGCTGACACGAGAGCACAGCAGCCTGCTGGTGATGGAGAGAGCCAGGAGGAGTGGGGCTGGGAAGTGTTCTGCGTGCCTCCCTGAGGAAACGCAGAGGAGCGTGCAAGAAGGGTGAGCAGACCCTGGGATTTTCCCTTCCCTGTGAGCAAGGTCTGATGCAGCTCTTCGCCCTGAAATCAGCAGAAGGGAATCCCACTCATCTGCTTAAAATTACATTCTTAAACCCTGGACACTCATCAGCAGAAGGGGTTTGGGACACATCTTGGAAATGAACTTGTATTCATGGTCAGCCACTTACCACCACCAAGAATGAAAAAGATATAAATTATACGCAGACTTTCTGTGTTGAACTTAGTATAATGCTCAGACATTTCATTAGTAATTTTTAAAATAGAGGGAAATCACGCTGCCCATTCCACATGTAACCAGCCTGGGGCCAAAATCAGCTGCTGTGCAAGAATGCACATTGAGTCTGATCCGGTGCCCACTGAGATCAACGGGACAAGTTTCCCTGATCCTAGTGGAAGCTGAGGAGAGGACGAGAGCAGCCGGTGTGAGCCAGGAGGCCAGTGCTGCTAAGGACAGGGAATGTGCCCATACCATCACCCCTGTTTTCTGGCTGCCAGTATGGCAGCGGTACTGGCAAAGAGCACAGGGTGGGAAGGGACTTCAAGGCTTTGTGCTAGAGTCAGCCTCCTTGGCATTTATGGCAAGGATGGCAACAAGTGTGGCTGCACTGCTTCTGGCATCTACCTTAGATCACGCCTAGCCCTTCGTTCATCTTAAAGAGCATAACCCTCATGACACCAGTTAGCCTGGCCCCGCCAGCTCTGTGGAGATTTGGTGCCTCAAAGAACACAGGAGAGGAGACTCCCACCAGAAGTCAGGTCTGTGGACTTCTGAGGCCAGGGTTCAACTCCCACGGGCTTTCGATGTCTGCAGAACAAAAGCTTCATGCTGTGTCCCACTGTAGTCACAGGACTGTAGTCATCCAGTTGTTAATTGTATCTCTAACCTTTCTATTCTGCTAACTGTGCCTGATGGCATAAATCCTTGAGCAGCAGAGCCAGTGCAAGGCCCCAGTTTGTCATGGCTCAAACATGGAGAAGATGGATCAGAAGACAGAGTGGTGACTCAGGGATTCTCTGTGCGCATAGGATGTGGTTTCTCTCTGTTCGCAGAACCAGCTGATCAAGGGAGCAGTGTGGCATCCGACAAGTGAATTATTCTTAGTGCAGTAGAGGGATAAAAATCCATGTGTTCTTTCCTACTGTTGAAAGCCCTTTAAAGAGACACTTTTGAACACAGTAAAATATTTAGTGAAGATGACAACAGTTCAAGTGAAAATGCAGATGCAAGCACATGTGCACGCACACACAGGAGAACAGCTCAGCTGGAAGATATCCCTATTTACTCATTTCAGCCATATGTTTGCACCTACAAAGCCAAAATACTTCTTGTGGCAGATATTTTTGGTTAGCTTTATTTTTGCTTCTGATGTCAGTAGCGAATTCCTGTAAAATGCAGAAATTGTGCAGGGTAAGGAATGCACCAATATGTCACCATCCAGCACAGGAAGCAGCAGGGCAGGACCTGGAAGAGATCCATAACTGGGGACTAGATTTAAATGAGGTTTCAGAGCTTGAAGCATGACATGTGCAGAAATTAGTCTAGCACTGTGCTGCCAGGCACCCCAGCTCTCTGCTTGGGCTGCTGCCGCATGCTGAACACAAATATCCTCTGGAAAGACCTCGTTTCTGTTGCCCAAGAGATTGGATCTCTCCCACACGGGCCCAGAGGGGGCTGCTCTGTGGGAGAAGTTCAGTCCATCTGGATTCCTGAGCCTGCTAAGCTGCTGGATCTCCAGACATGTTTTGTTATGTATCCTTGGAGCATAATTTATCTGCAGTAGCAGGTTTGGGTTTCTCCACCTGCAGTGGTTTAGGGGTGGTACCCACTTTTGTCATACCACACCAGTCCATGGAGCACTCTCCTGGCACGCAGGTGGTCTGGGTTCAGTTCTCAGCTTGCTTTGTGAAGAGGACAGTTTGGATTCACATTTTCCTTATCTCGGAAGAACCAGAGACATAAATATGGAGCTTCATTGGATCTGGAAAACATCCTTTCTTGACACCATTAAGAAAGCTCTGTGACTCTTGCTTGCTGAATGCACTCCCTCAGAGTCTTCACGAATGCAGAAGAATGGAAAGTGACAGCCCCTTTCTGAAGGAAATGGCCATAAATCAGCAGCTCCTTGCCCATGGACCAGATGTCACCACAGTCTCTGCTGAAACAAGGTCTGAGGTGCTGATAGAAGGGACCAAAGATTTAGAACTGCACAACCACACAGACCTGCTGGCCACCCTCTGCAGGGCCACAGCTGAGCCTGTCCTCCCTAGGCTCTTCCCAGCCTTCCTGCTGGTCTCTGCAAGCATTGTCAACCTGTGAATAGGGCTAATGCTACCGTTTTCTGATCGAGCCCTTTCTCTGTAAAATCCAAGCGTCTTGTCCTCTGAAAATGTCCTCTCTCCATTGCTCATTACTTTCAGCCAGGTGGAGATGCCCTCAGGGCTGGCAGCTGAGTCTGATGGCCTCAGGGTAAGTGTGTCATGGAAATATCCACAGATGACAGAAGAACAGGGAAAAGCAATTGCAAAGTGCTAACACTCCCTCGGGGGCTGCGAACAAAAATAAGATAAAAAGACAATACCAGACCTTTCTCGTGACATTTCCTACCCCAGAAAAGTTGCGGTGGGGGAGGAGCAGCCCCTGGTGCAAGTGGGTTGTGTTTTGGGAGCACTGCCTGTCTGGGAGCCTTTTTCCATGTGTCCCTTCACTGCTTGCCATGTCCCCTGGACCAGGCTGAGTCGGACCAGGCCACCAGCTGAGTGATGTCCCAGAGCAAGGCAGTCGTTGGCTGTCAGAGTTTGGTGGTGTGGTATTTCTGGGCCCTTTGTTTCCCACTGAGTCTACAAAGACCCAAAAGTGAGGTGTTGGGGGAGTATGTTTGCATGGCTAAGGAAGAGCATAACTGAAGTGTCTTTAGTTTTCAAAGAGGGACACGTACAGTGCAAGTTAATTTTCAAGGATTTTTTAATAGTGTCTGGAAGGAGCAACGCACCTCTGAGGGGAGATTCCTCTAGAGATGGGTATTGCAGACACACACACCTCTCTGTTACTGCTCAAGGAGCCTGGAGGATGGATTCAGTCCAATTTCTCCATTTCCTTGTGTACACAAAGGTACCTGCTGCCCATCCAGCCACCTTAGGGCCCCTAGACACCTGCATGGGGCTGGCAGATCTGACACAGGACCCAGGATAAACCTGTTCCCTTCCAGAGAGGCCAGCAGAGACAAGGCAGCATATCCTGGCCGTCTCAAAGAGCACCACTTGCCTACGTATGGACAGCTGAACCTGGCCAGAGAGGCTGCACTTTGACATTGTTACAGCTGAATCAACACATCTGTTCTGGTTCCTGACAATTCGAATAATGGGTAGATTGAAATTGTTCCGAGATGTGTATTGTTTTTCTACATTCATTCCTACTTCTTTCATTTGAATTACTCTTTCTCTTGCAGTTCAGCCCATCCAAACGGTGCAGCACAAGTGAAGATGGTTCCTCAAATGAGCTTGTATTTGTGTCCTGTGTGTGCTTCCTGGATAGCAACACCTCATCGGGCTTCTTGTTGGAAACTTCCTCCTCTGGACCCAGTGTGACCCAGTTCATTTCACAGGTAAGACTCCTCCAGCAGGATTTATGGCTCTGGCCCGGCACACCTCGTTCCCTCTGCGTTGTTGGAGGAGGGCAGCCTGTGCAGGAGCACAATGGCAGGGTGAGATCAGGGCACAGACCTGATCTCCTCCCCCAGTCAGTCGATTTTCACAATAACACCATAGTCTTGCCAAAAATATAAATACTACCAGAAAGTAGGGGCTAGAAATATACTTCCTGGAGGTATCACAGAATCATAGAATAGTTTGGGTTGGAAGTGACCTTTAAGGCCATATAGTGCAACCCCCTGTGGTAAGCAGGGACATCTCCACCTAGGTCAGGTTGTTCAAAGCCCCACCCAACCTGACCTTGAACATTTCCAGGGGTGGGGCATCTGCCCCCTCTCTGAGCAACCTGTATTTCACCGGTTTCATTGCAAAAAAACCTTATTAACATCTAATATTTTAGTTTAAAGCCTTTCTTCTTGTCCCACCACTACATGCCCTTGTAAAAAGTCCCTCTCCAGCTCTCTTGGAGCCCTTTCAGGCACTGGAAGGTGCTGTAAGGTCTTCCTGGAGCCTTCTCCAGCTGAACAACTGTTGCTCTCCCAGCCTGTGTTCACAGGACAGGTGCTCCAGCCCCCTGATCATCTTCGTGGCCTCCTCTGGACCCGCTCCAGCAGGTCCATGTTATATCCTGAGTAATTCCTCCAAATGCCAGCTGGGTCAGCCCTCACCCGCCCTGTCTCCCTGCACACACCCGTGTGTTCAGATGACTTTGCTGTGGGTCAGTGTGTACGGGAGGAAGAATTCCAGCTGTCCTTTTGCTCTGCAGTTTTCATACCACCGGAAGGTCAATGAGGCTGAATGCCTCCCTGATCCTCAAATACTTGGGCAAAACATGGGGAACACAACTCGTGCCTTTGAAACTCAGAGCTGGAGGAAGGCTGCCCAGCCACAGGCATCTGTTCTCAGACTCTGCGTGAGTCTTGCAGTGTCTTCTCCAGCCCTCCAGCTGCTCTGCAACAGCACATTGCTGAACTGGGAGCAGCTCCTTCGTTCCCATGGGCACGGGTGTCACTGTCACTCTGCACCGTAACTGTCCAGGTTGCACAGCTATCTCCCAGCCTCGATTCCTACATGCATCCCAGCATTCGCACTCCAGCATCCAAATTAATATCCTTGCTCCTTTGAAGGCCCAGATTCCTCTCTCTTCATTCTCTTCTTTCTTGCTCTCAGTGTCCTTCTGTCCTTTACCATTGACCCTCAGTGGCTGGTTACTGGTCGGATGGTGCTGCCACTGCATGGGCAGTTATGGAAAATGTGTGGCAGGAGATTTTTACACTGAGGTCTGTTGGGGTCAGAGGGGAGCTGCATTGCCCAGGGAAACATGTTCACATTGCCACGTCCAAGAGAAGGCCCAGCTCGCCCCTCCTCAGCCTTCCCTCTCCCCTTCAATGGCCTCCTGAAGTGTGCCCATTCTTATTTGCTAGATGTCTTCTGCTTGGATTTGTACTCTGGCCAGTTCAGCTCTTTGAGATCTGCAAGATCCTGCAACATCTCCTAAATTACCAATTTTCTTGTTAGTTTTATGTGACTCTCTGCTTTTTTCCTAGAGTGTTTTACATAACTTTGTAGATGATTGGAGGCTTTAGTCTACGTGACATGGACCAGTTCCAGTGACTTTTCCCACTTCACTTTTGTGATCTGGTATCTGCTGAGTTACACAATCTCCTCCGACGGTAACACTCAGCTCATCACTCCCTCAAGGTAAAAATCTGCTTAGGGAGCTGCTCTCATCTCAGATGCACAACCTTTTCTGGCACAAATGCAATGGGAAAGTCAGACAACAAAGTTCCCTGGAGCCAAATGGGTGTCATTCATTCCTGCCATGTCTTGCTCTTTTAAGCAGTACAGCAAGAACAGAACCGAGAACTTAGGAGCAAGTTGAGAAGTTGTCTGAAATTGTTACTACAGGCAAGCAGAGCTAATAATTGTACATGGAAAAATTAGATACAGAATATTAAAATATTTTGCCTGAAATAAAAAAACCCAAAACTTCTCAACTTCAGCCTTCCAGCCCCATCCCTCCCTTTTAAATATGCCTGTGATTTGCTTTGCTGTTGGAGCTGTGCACATGTAGTATCTAAAACAAACATGCAAGACACCCTTGGTTTCTGCTGCAGCCTCCCTGATGCAGAAGGAGTCCAGGTGCACTGGCCTTTAGTGTGCGGAGTCCAGATGCGTGAAAAAATGGACCTTTCTAACAAAATTTGGGACAGCTCTTTACACTGGTGGCTTCCTTCTAGCCTGAGACCTTTTCCTTTAGTAACTTGGGACCACACCATTTTGCTGGAATGAGTGAAGACTCCAGAATATGGTTCCTGACTGTAAAGGGTCTTGTCATGGCGGTTTGTTCTCTTTCTTAATGTGTGTGTACATTGGTGCATGCATGTGAGCCTGTATTGGTGCATCCACGGGGCAGGGAAGGGAGGAAATATGCAGAGCCCAGTGAATTTCTGTAGGGCCGTGTTTTGATGTCCTGACTCAGCTGTTCTTTTGGCCAAGCTCTACTGACCAGCTGTTCAAAGCTATTTAGACACTGGATGTCTCAATATAGTTCAGCATCTGTCTCAGGCTGCCTGAGGATTGGGCAAGATCTGTAGAGACTGATCCCTCCATGGTTATTATTTGCAAAGGCATTGGCTTTTGCTGCTGATACACTTGGACCCTCTGTGCCTAAGTTTCTTTTTTTTTCTGGAGAATTTCTACTATTGCTCTTTGTGCCTTTTAGAAGAGTCCCCTCTCTGCTCTCTGATTTCAGCCTCCTCCTGATAAGTCTTTAGGCAGAGATCAAGGCTTGGGCAGAAGAGATTTCACTGCTTTAAACAGTGAGAAAAACTTAGGCCAGGTTTAGTCTCCTGCACTCTCATCACACTATAGTAATGCTAACGTGCAGTACAGATATTCCTAGTAAAATACACTCATTTTCAGGCTTCATTTTTGAGACAATCAGGTGTAATATCTCAGTGTTTTATCCAAAAAGACTCTTAGTCTGGTTTCTAGTAAAATAACTTTGAAAGTTTCATTAAAATGTATCTGAAAAGTTCTGAGTGAAATATGTCAACCTCAACTATATAAAAGCTTTCATTTTTATAAGAAACTATCTGCATACACTGACTTGTCCAGTTATGAGGATAGTTCATTTATCTCTTTCTGTTTCAGCCACCTGAGTCCCAGAAAATCAATTACAGAAATTTCTTCCCTTTTACAAGAACACATTTTTCAATGTTCTTTTCCTTAGGCTGTGAAGAGGTATTGGTTACCTAAAATCTGCTAGTTTTCCACAGCTCTGTTTCCCAATCTCCTCTTCCCAGCTGAAGAGAAAGTATCAGAGTGCAGAAAGATCTCTTCTTCCACAATGGTCAGATCAGTGCTCCTCCATTAACCAAAAGTAATGATCTTTTAGCTACCTGAGTGACATGCATTGCCCACACAGAAAGGATTTTAGAGGCTGCAGGGCTGAGTGTTCCAGGACTTTACCTCTTACATTTCTCTATCCAGTTCTGATTGGAGTCCTGTGCAGATTCTGGGAGAACTTGACAAGTGGGATTCACCAAGGCCAACAAGGAGCAATCCCCTGAGTTAGAGTGCAGAAAATGGCAAGGAGAGTAGCAGGGACCTGCAAAGAGATGTAGAAACTTAGCTCTGAGCTGCAGAAATACCTGCTCTCACCTGGAATTTGCAACCATAGACTCTTTCCTGGAGATCATGACCAAGCCACCCTTTTTGTCACAAAACACAGCTGGGGAGAGGCCCACCTGCCTTTGCATGGAATAGCTCAGTGTTTGCAGGACACTTCTGGAAGGTGAGAAGCTGAAAAGCAATTCTGTCCACTTCCTGGAGAAGGGTGCCTGAAGGTGACCTCTCACTGTGCAAGAGCCTTGTGAGTGTTGGCTGCACCATGGAGTAGGAGAGAGGCACTGTGCCCTGCATGGAAACATCCCTCAACCCTGCAGCAAAAGCATTTGAACTGGGCTCTGGCACGTCTGGGAAAATGCTTTGGCTGGTGGGCACCTCTTCTTTCAGTGCTGCCAGAGGCCATATTACAGAGCTTGCTGCATTGGAGGATGCCTGATGTGAGATTTTCATGACTCATCCCTGCAAAAAAATCTCCCACATGAAAAAGGCCTTTTAACTCCAGGGTTTCATGCGTTGCCCCAGTGTTGAAATCTGCCCAGACCATCTTTGCTGTAGATCTTCTCTATCTGCTGCAGACTTATGTGTCACCTGTGCAGTGCCTCCCACCCCATTAGCCTGTGTTGTGTCTGCTCTCCCGTTCTCTCAGCTTCCTCCATGCCAGGATCATGCCCCTGGTTCCTCAATGCCAGTTTTGTGAAAAAGAAAATTCTTTTACAGAGATGAGTTCATCACAAGTGGATCGCCACCCTTCTGCCATCTCCCGTCTTTATCGGTGGGATTCCCACAGGGACCACCACTCAGAAGTGACAATGCATTAAGGTCCTTTCTAGTGTTAGCTGGCTTGCACGGCTCACCCAGTGACACCCAGTGCCTGGCACGGGGTTAGGGGCTGCCTGTGATTTCCACACTTTGCTGCTGGAAGGGGGGTCTCACGGTGCTCCAAATGATGCTGTTTCACAAACAAAAACATTCGCTCGGTTCCTTCATCGTTTCCTGAGCGGGCGCGTTCATCTCCGTCCTACTTGTGGCCGTCATCCAGCGCCTGGATCTGTGCAGGAAATCTGCCTTGAACAACACATGAGGGCTGCCAAGATATGCATTGCTGGTCCCCACAGGCACCAGCAGACAGCATTATAATTACTTATCCTCGAGAGATCAAGTGGTACATGGTGTTCTTCTCCAAGGACCGGAGCACTTGCATATCGCACGGTAGCTCTGCGTGGGGACAGAGGAGGGACGGTGCCTGGGGCTGCTGGTACACTGGGACAGGGAAGGCTGCAGGATCGTTTTGGTGTTGCAACCTCCATCGCATCTGACTGGGCTGTTTGCTGTGAGCTCACCAGGCTCTATCACAGTGAGGAGAGCTGTGACTCACACGGGATCAGATATTTGAGCACGGCAAAGGTTCAACTTCCCGGAGACCAGGGACTGAGGCAAGCGCTGTGGCTGCTCTCAGTGAGCAAGGGGCTTCACCCTTCTGCTTGCTCATGCTGCAGACCAACCTCAGGTCAGTCAAGGGTTGCAGGGAGAGTGTTTTTCTTCCAGCTTAAAAGAGGCCAAAGCCTGAAGCCCTGAAGGTTTCATGCAGACCTCACTCTACTCTCCCTGGCAGTGAGAGCTGTGCCCCTCCAAGCCCAGGCATCCCCTCTCCCACCAGGATGAGGTCTGGCCTTGGCTGTGGGATTTTTGCGTTTTTGCTCACAGAGGAGGGCAGGGAGAGCAAGTTCTGAGGAGGGGGACAGTTCTGAGTTGCCTGCTGGTGTTTCAACCTCGTCCTCAGTAAGGAAGGAGCCTTTCAGCAGGGTTGCTGCTATGTATTTCATGTGTGTGGTACCTCTGTGAAGGGAAAGCATGAGAGTGACTCAGCTGCTGCCACAGGGATTTACAGTTTCAGCCAGGCACAAGGGAGGGATGGCCATGCCACCAGAACACATGGACACACCATCAGCTGCAGTCACTGCTCTTCACTTGCCATGAAAGTTTGGGACCAGTTCCCACTGTGATGTTAACAGGGGCCATGGTCTGCACAGCATCACCTTTGAAAACAATCCAGCCGTGAGGTCTCACAGGGAGGGCTGTTCTCCCTGGATAACCTGACACTTCCAGGCAGGCTGAGCTGTTTTCCAGAAAATAGGGACAAAAATCAAATGAGTGATGCTCTTGAACTGATCTCCCTAGGAAAATGCCCTGCGTGTGAACAAAAATGTGATCCCAAGCAGAAAATGGTCACATAACTGAAATATGTGCATGGCTGGAGGAGAGAGAAGAGTTGGAGAGAGAGGGTAACTGCAGTACCATCAGAGATGATGGAGTCCCTAAGAAATAACCCCCTGCTGCTCTGTGGGAAGGGAGGGCTGCTCAGCACAGCACTGTGCCTCGCAGAGATGGTGAGCATTCAGCCAGAGACTCTGCCCTGGAACAGAGCCCTCTCCAGCAGCCAGTGAGGGTCTGCTGGCCCCCTGCCCTCTGCCCTTCTCCCAGTGTCCAGCTGCAGTGGCCCATGAAGTTCACTGGTTTTTTTCACCCTGTCAGTGGCTGACATTGCCACAGGAGAGTCACCACCCCACACAGGGTATTGCCTGAACACTTGTGCCTCAGTGGGACCAGTGTCCTTTCCAGGATTGCAAGGAGACACCTACACCCAGCTGGGATCCACCACCCAGGACCCTTTCCTGAAGGCAGGTGCAGACACACCACCTTTCACAGACCTCACCAGAGCTGAATCTTTTCTATCTGAATTAATCCATTCCTCCTTCTCAGTGGTTACAGAGAGTCTGGAGCTTTGGTCCAAGAACTGGGGGAGCCAGACTTGCTGAGTGATGGGATTCAAATCCATGCCTGCTCACCAAGGTAGTCCAGTGGGAGTTGTGGGAATTCCCATCACATTTCCTGAAAATGGGTCTGCTGTGCAGCAAGAATTTCAGACTCTGATCAGATAGAGAGGCACCACTGCAAATATGACTGTGATTTAGTGGTCGAAGTACGTAGGTGGCTGCCAAACCTTGTTGTATATTTTACATTAAATATTTAGCACATAAAAAAAAGGAAATGGTTTTCTGGAGAAGAGTGCCCCTTCTTCTAGGTGAGTGGCTTGACTGCTAAACCATCAAAGTCATCATTTTTCCCTTGCTGCATGTGCTGAGGTTTCTTTGCTTTCTACAATCCAAAGGAAACAGAGTGACCTGTCAGGGGTAACTTGCAAAATATTTCACTGGGGAATACCAGAATACCATTATCCAAACACTGATTTTTAGTGAGCTTATGGGATTTTTGTCCTGGCTTCAGCTTGCAGGTTTTTGAGTTATATCATGATGCAAGACTACCCTAAGAGTAATGGCGGAAAGAATGGAAAGAAATGTTCTTTCTTCTAAACTGCTGCACCCCTCTGAAAAATAAGGGGATTAATATGGCTGTTTTCCACTCTGCTTGTCTGTGTGGTTTTGGTGTGAACTCTGAGCCACCAAAGGTACAAAGAGATCCCACAGCTTGATGGGAAAGGTGGGTACCTCCAGCTGCAGCACAGGGCAGCATTTAACAGCAACTCTAATTATCCAGAGGGGTTGCTGAGAGAGGCTGCTGTGGCTTCCCTACTGCATTAAGCCCTTAAATGAAGGTCGTTTTCTTTAGGAAGCCTCCAGGTTGCCTAGCATTTATCAGTGGGTAAGTGCCAGCACATGGGTGCGAAGATGAGGAGACAGAGGGTGCAGGGCTGGGGACCGCTCCGGGAGCAAGAAGGCGCAGAAGAGGAGAAACCACGAGGATGAAGCCGTGGCTCAGGGAGGGAAGTGTACAGCCAACAGGCAGGGTCAGGGACGGGCTGTTAGAGGGAACAGTGTGTTGGAAAAGAGAATAATTTGGCTTTTCTGTTTTAAAGAAAAATAAGAGTCCTCTGTGTAAGTCAGTGCTGGGATGCCCTGTCCGACCTTGCTCTGAACCTGGGTGTGTGACCAGACGTTATCTGGCGGGGGCCTTGTAGAGGTCTGTTGTAAATACTGTTTAAAGGAGATATTCCTACCAGAGGAGGAGGAAGAGTTGTGCCAGGAGCAGAGGTGAGGGCCAGAGCCCCACTGACGGTGACAATGGGGTAAAGGCAGGATGGTGGCTGCTGAGCTCCCACACCTCAGGGCCACCCGTGCAGCACAAATGCACCTTCCCTGTGCGCACCCCAGAGCTCTGCTCTCTCTCTAATTCGTTTTGCATGATTAGCTTGACATGATGTAACCCCTGTCCTTGTGACTCAGCACGCCAAATATAAGCATCAAATGACTACAGAGTCATCTGATTTACAGGAGTCTCACTTATAACAGCTCATTACCGAGCCAGCAAAGTATCCCTGAGCCAGCCAGCGGAGAGCAGATTGGAGAGCTTATGAAAGTAGATTTTGGGAAGACTTTCCTAGTCAGGCCTGCAAGACCATCTTCTTACAGCTGATAAGCAAAATCATCCTGCCTTACCTTTTAAGTTTTCCTGTCTCACTTCACTTTGGCTCAGGAAGCCAAGTTTCACCAACCAAAGCCACCTCAGGAACAGTCTAATGAGGCTGTTTAACACCAAGTCAAAATTAAATCTGGCTGAGAGCTGGGTGGTAGAAGTAAAGATTTCCACCAGCACAGGGTGAGACCAAAGGAAGCCCTCAGACCTGGAGCTCTCCCGATGGCAGAATTTGCATGGAGTGTCTCTGCATCTCTGCTAGTGTGTCTGCTCATGAGTCAGTCAGTGGCCAGAAACTCCAGTTGGCTGTTAAGTATATTGTTCACTCACAGGCTCTCTGCATTTATTTTATTACTTAAGGAGAGCCAGATCACCAAAAGTTTTTCTTGAATCCCCCTGCTGCTCTTTACAGCTTGCTCCTGAAAAGCTACTTTGGGTCAGTGACTTGGGTGGTCAGGCTACGATGTTTTCTGAATTACTGCAGCTAAAACTACTCCCACGGAATTTCCCGGGCACTAAACGTGCTATTTGACTGCAAAGCACCTGTTTGACATCACCTGTCTTTAAGCTAAGTTAGGAAAGGAAATGGAGACATTCAAAAGTGCAATGCCACTGGCTTTGCCTAATCTGATCCCTGCTGTCATGTGTATTTTTCTTTCTGGGCTGGTCCAGGTCTGCCTGTGCTCTGAAAACAAGAACTTGGAGGGATGAGGCTCCAGCTGCTCTCAGAGAGCTTGTACTTATGGACGGAGAAGACACATACCCAAAGCCTTTCTCCACATGGTACAATAAAAGCACCTTTCTGACAGGGTATTTCCCTGACCTCCAGGATGTGGGATCCTTGGGATAAAGGGTTTCCAGGAGCTGAGTTGGGCACTCAAGTCTCCTCACAGCTAGATGGGTGTAACTCCAATCCATTGCAGCCACAGAAGAAATAAAAGGTTTTTATTCCAGATCTGTGGGCTGTGCCCAGCCCCACTTAGAGGTACCTGTACCTCTCCTCAACAGCAGATTGTCACGGTGTAGGAAACACAAGAAAGAGATTCAGTTTTTAAGGAGAATGCAGAATGTTTGGGTGTATGCTTATCCATGGGTATTTTTCATTCTCTCTCACTCTTTTTATGCAAAGCTGTCACGGGAGACATCTGACAGAACCTCTTGGGCTTTGTCCATGTATGACCATTGTTTGTATTTAAAAGAATAATCTTGGAAATGTTTTGCCTAGTTCACATGATTTATTGCTTCAGGATAAGATTTTCTGGAAATCTGTGAGATCCTCCAGGATCAAAGCAGCCCAGAGAAGGCAAGGTGCTCTTATCATTACGTCTTCAGTCGCCTCACTTTCCCCATAGGGAGAAGTAATTGCGCATGCAGTTTGTGTCTGGAGGCAGTATATTCTACAGAAATGCCACTTATTACTGCCTTGCTTTTCATCTGCAGAGGGGAAAAGTGATGTGAAAATGCCTGGAGGAGCAGGAATGTGGTAATATGAATCTCATTTTACCATGCCTAAAAGAACCTCATGCGACAAGGAGTTGATAAAAGAGAGTCAGCGCTGAATAAAAATTCCCAATTAGAGCCCTATCAAAAGCAGCACTTCTGTGATGAGGTGGGTTATCTCTCCCTGCTTTTACAGACACCTGTGCTAGTGTGTGCTTGCTTGGCTTTTTTATAACCTGTCTATACCTCTCCCATCTTGAAGCCATGACTTTCCTTCCAGGTACCTGCATGCCACTTCCAGCAGCGGGATGGCCAAAAGCTCTGGTGTGGTGCTGGGTAACTGGGCAGGGGTGCTGCAAGGTCGTTGCTCCAAGGCAGGGCACTGGAACCCCCCAGTCCCAAAATACAGAGTTTTTTACCATCAAGTGATGGTGACTCAAAGTGGTTTGCCATCACCTTAAATGGAAACACCCAGTTAGCCCTGAACCTGATAGAAAACTGATGGTGTTCAGCAGCTCAGCCCTGGCTCGTGGCAGCCTGGGGACAGAAGTCTTGTTTTCAGGCTGGGTTTAGAAAGCAGCATATGGGTGGAGGGAAGGCTTGTAGCCAAGATTTTGGGGAGGGCTGGAAGACTCCAACTTTGAGGGTTGTCTGCTCCCCATGGGCTGGGGCACAGCCCTGGTTTGCACCAACCATCACACCCCTTGTGCAGCGGGAGGCGTTTTACACCATCCCCAGTTGAGCAAGGGGGTCATTCTGGGATGCTCAGCCTGGGATCTGTAGCACTCCTTTTGTCCCAGCTGCCACTAGCACTGCGTGTCGGCTGCTTCTCTCGTTCCTCACACCACTGAAACCTGTGGGGCAATTCCTCAGGCAGGGATATGAAGTTGCAGGTTCACTTTCACCCTTTCTGCCCCGGAGTCTGTCCTTGCAGTGCACTGTGGTGGGCTCCAGATTTACTTGCTTTGCTTTTTCCATCCCATTGCATTTGAGGGGGTAAAGCATAAACAGCTTTTGCAAAAAACATGCTCTGTGCAGCCATCCCCTCAGATCAGCTGAACCTTTCCCCCACACACACCTCCTTGCTCCCAGCACAGAGCCTTATCAGCAGAGGCTGACCGATAAACCAGGGCAGTGCCACTGGGGGCTGTGGTACGTGCATCTTGGCCACACACACAGAAACACACGTGTGTGCACACATTCCTGCCAAGCAGGAGGCAGCAGTGAATCTTCCAGTGATCTGGAAGGGACCTGGAGAGCTCTCAGAGAAGAACTGAGCTTTTAAGAACCCCTTTACATTCAGCCTCCTCCTCCAGGTAACAGTTTGCTTCTAACATCTGATTTTCCCCTCAGTACATTCATGCCACCTGCTCTGACAATTATTTCTGATTTCACACAGTGTGAATTTCTGCTGGGCCATTTTTAACTAACCTGTCACAAGGTGCCATAGATCCTGCTGTCAGAGTGAGCACACACCTGATTTATTTGCTATGCCTCTGTTAGGAAATTACTAGTTTATATTTAGGGGGAAAAAAGTTATATTTTTTCTTCATCCTCTCAAATTTTATCAGAGCATCATCAAAAATAAGGGCTGAAAGGGATTTCTGAAAGTCATCCAGCCCTGGGGCAGAGCCAGGACAAACTGAACATCTAAACTCCTTTGGACTCTACTTGGCCCCTGTGTAAAGGCACAGCCACACAGTCGCAGCAGAGTAACCACTGCTCTGTCGTGGCAGTTTGCAGGGTTTGCCTCACCTCATATTTCAGGAGCTTCAGGGCAGAGCTCCCTCTGTACCAGCAAAGTTTTCGTTTTACTGTGTGTCTGAAGTAAACACGCCTCCCCCAGCTATGCTCCAGAAGGGGAGGTTTCTCTGGAAATATTTGTTGTCATGAGATAAGACAAAAGCAGCATCCACATCTGCACGTGCAGAGTCCTGGTGGTCACAGGGGTGTGGGAGCAGAGGCACAGCAGTGTTTGGTGCTGTTGGGAGTTGCTGGATGAGCAGACGTGGCAGGGGGGAGATCTCACTGGAGGGAAGGGTGCTCCCATCCCTTCATCTCAATCAGCCCAGCAGGACCGCTCTCTTCTCAGTGACAGACACACTGCCACACGGTTACAGCGCCAGTGAGATGTCCTCAGCATGCAGCAAACGTGCTGTGAGCAGCCGGGGAGTGGCTCCCACGTGAGGGCCTGTACGGAGAGATTGGTGCCCGTGGTACCACTGCCTCCATGCCAAAACACAAATCTCCTCCTTCCCACGGGAGGATGAAGATGTTTGAAACAGTCATGGTGTTCCTGATAAGGAGTGCATCTTCTTTACAGTCACCAGGTTTCCAAACAGATGTATTTTGTAGTTTCTGCAACAGCTGGGTGGGAAGCTGTGAGTTGCCAGCGTTACTGCTGTGTGAATTCCTTTTTCAGATGTTTGTTTGTTTTGCCAGTGTCCTCAATGCGTCCTTGCTACGGGTGTAGCTTTAGTGCCAATAAAAACCTCCCGAAATTTCAGCAAGGGCATCTGATCCTATATTGAGTTGCAGGAATAATGAGTGTTTTTCAACTGGTACTTGAACTTAAAACCTAATCCTGATTTATATCCTCCTTTTCAAGCCCTGTGTCTTTCCTCCTTCCTCGGGAGTGGTGGCATGGCTGTGTTGTGGCTCAGGACGTCAGGGGAGCACGTTTAGATGACGCATGTGTTGGTGATCCCAGGAATCTTTCCCTGGAGTTTGTCCAGGGCAGAGATTCGCTCCTTTCCGAAGTAATGTCCTGCAAAAAGTGGAGTCGTGGGGAAGGTTGTGACACGTGGACAGGGGGCAAAGTTAAGGGGGGGACAGCTGTTTCAGTCTGCTGACTCTTCCTGTGGTTCATGGAAACGAACAGCTTGGCCTCAAGTGTGAGGAGCTGTTTCTTTCCCTCTCTTCTGCAGTTTCAGGATCAAGAACATTTTTTATCTGCAATTTAAAATCTACACAGAGTGCTCGGATCGCACCGGTCGTCGTATTTAGCAATGTGCTGCTGAGGGAGGAGGCTTTGCAGTCTGAAGCACGTTTAGCAAAGTACATAAATGTGGGGAGGGGAGGAAAATCCCTGAAGGCATCGCTTGTACAACTATGCAACATAAAAATTTACGCCACTTCAATAAAGTATACGCAAATAGTTTACAGTCTCCCTTCAACCCTTGCTGCTCTACTGTGATTTCTAAATAGAATATGATTAATGTTAAAAATAATCCAATATATGAATTCTGTCTTTTGGATTGTTTTTAGCGGGTCAAAGGCCATTATTGCAGTAATTGAATAATCCCACAGCCCTTTGCTCCAGACATTCACTATGGAAACTAAGCAGTGAGGACAGGCTATTCTATTTTCCAGTCATCCAGACAGCATTTTAATGGGAAAGAAAAGTCTGATACAGTTAAAAGCCCCTCTAAAAGCAGATTATGGGGAAAAAATAGATGCTCAGATGAGATGTAGGCTGGTGATTCACTTCAAAATACTGTAATTGTTAAAGACACTGATAATCGCTTTGGCAGGAATGCAAAGACATATAAATGCTTTTTTGCCCTGTGTTCTCTAGATTGAGAGACAAGAGGGAGGGCTGTTTTCTTTCCATGGGACCAGTGAAAAGCACATATTTCTAAAGCAGAAATCGGGTTTTGTTCTGAGAGTGTTTTGAGACTCTCAGATGAAAAATACTCTGCTGTTAGAAATGTTGCATGTCATATTTAGACAACAGTGTTTATTAATTATAGGATAGAATCATCTAATGACTCCAGCTGAGATTGTGACACAGTGTGCCAAGTATTATACACACATCATACAGTGAGGTGTAAACACAGCCAGGGACACCTCAAATCTAAGTAGGCTTGTAACTGAACACTGTTTATTTCCCCTGCTTTTGCATCCTTGCAAATCCATTGACTCCAGTTGAGACGCTCTTGACCTACCTCAGATTTGGAGGGAGACAAATCATAGGCAAATTTTGTTATTTTTTCTGAGAAAGGGGCAGGGAAAAGGTAACTTATTTGTCTGAAGTCACAGGAGGAATCTACGGAAAAGGTGGCATTGACTCTGGATAATGTCCTGGATGCTTAGGACTGTTTTCCTCCTATAAGAAACGTCCTAAACTCATTTCAAGATGAGTGGGAGTTAGCCAGAAACACCTAGGCATTGTTTGCTGGTGAGTTTCCAACACTTCTCCTCCATCCCCCTGGAGTTTTCACTTGTGTCCTGGTGGGTTCACATCCCCCGTGGTCCTTTCACAACCACCACGAAAGACTCTGTAGATCTTGAGAGATCCAGGGAAAGCAAGTGCAAACCTAAATGAGACACGATCCAAACCTTTGACCACACAGGGCTGCCAGCGTGGCACTCACCAGGCTGGTTACTGAGCCAGCCAGGCTTGGCTGCTAAAAACATAAGGGGATTTGGTTGCAGAATTTAACCTTTAGAAGCCCAGCAGCTGCTCCCCAGGCCCTCTGAAAGGCTAAGCAGTCAGCATTTAAGATCCCAGATTCGAAGCATTGCAGGTTCATTTTTTTATGCATCTTCAATAACCTAAAAAAAGCTAAAGGTCTGCGAAAGGTGCAGCTGCATTACCGGGAGAGAACCATTTAAGGTCTGGCACAGGGAAAAGCACACGTTTAAAAGACAAGCCTATCAGTCTTTAATGAGGTTATATGGGGACTGAGTGGTCATCTCATCATTGAGTAATCCTTAATGCAACGTGCTCTGAATCTATAATTAAAGCAGCTTCCACCTTTATCTCGCATGCTAAATCTTCATTTCTCCCAGTTCTTGCAAAACCCCTCTCCGTCTTAAAGGTACACCTGGCCTGTCCATGAGCCTTGAAAGGACTCATCTTGAGTAGCCTAGTGGCACTGTGAAGGGCTCACTTGGAGCTGAGAAGGAGAAACTCACATCCAAAGTGATGTTTCCTACTGAATGAGTTTCAGCAAAATAAACCAGGTTTCAACAGAATGAAGCACCTTTATCAATTGTTGTTACCCACTGTCTCCTGCTGCAGTATGGCTCCTGCCTGCTCACACTCTTTATCTGTGGAGGAAATCTTCTCTGCTTCTTCTTCAAAAACTCCTTTCTCAACCCAGAGGCCCTTCAGATCTCCCAGGAGGCTCCTTGCCTTCTCCCCCATTGAAGTCTTTCCCACTTTAGCCATTGCAAACCTCTCCAACAGCACTTGTTGCTGGAAAAAAGCAACTCAAGGCAAAAATAATTACCTATATTTCTAGAAATTATAGCTTGGAAGCACTCACTCAGCTTTGATGGCTGCCAAGATACCCTCATGGATAAGGGAAAGAAGGAACCTATAGGTCCTAAAGGGCAAATTCTCACAGAGCAAAGTTGCCAGACCAAGCCCTCTGCCTCTTTCTTGGGCAACTGTGAAATTGTTCTAAAAGCACAGTAAAGAACATGGTCAGAAAACTGCCCTGTGGTCCAGGCACTGACCAACAGTTTGGCATTTTCCTTCAGCTCCTTTCCATACCCCAGGCTCCCCGTGTGATCTGCAGCAAGTTGCTCAGACTAAACTTTCTCTCTCATGTGCAGGTTCCTAATTCCCACCGAGCTAGGTCAGTATCTGCCCAGGACCCTGCAGTAGCCCAGCTCAGCCTCCAGGCCCAGCCTGTGCAGTCCTGCCTTTCTCCTGATTACTTTCTTGCTCATTTAGATCCATTGGGACTGGGTGGCAGACACTGTCTTCTCTGCAGCATCCACCAAAGGAGATTTCCAGCTTCATTCTGGGGCTTTAACACACCTTGAACAACAACAACACAATAGAAATAAACTACAGGTGGTGGCAAAGCTTTCATGTCTACACAAGAAGTGCAGGGAGCACTTTAACTCCTTGCAGCAGATAACCTAAATCAGCCCTAGTTTCCCCCCAGATACTGAGCTGGAAGTGTGTGCCAGGCGCAGTTTCCGCAGAACAGTAATTTATTTGATCACGTAGAGCAGAGCAATGTGGATCGCTGTCTCAGCACAAGGAGACAAACATGTCAAGAGCTTCTCCTGAAGGAACAGCAACGTTCAGGCTGTGACTGTGGGAACTGTGTTGTCTTCACTGAGAGTTCAGAACTGGTGTGATTTCACAGCACCTCTCGGATGCAAAATGAGAGGCATTTGAAGGCAGGTGAGCTGAGGGCATCTTTCTAAACATGCCAAGTGTTTTCCAAATAACTCCTGAGAGCTGCAGCCAAGTCCAGCTGAGCTCTCGCTGCCTGCTCTTGGAGAAGGCTTTTTGTGCACTGTTCCTGCTGCCCAGACCCTTTAGGTGACATCCAACAGGTGGGAAGGGCTCAGCCCTGGGGTCTGGGTGGTCCATGGTACAAACTACAGACTTTTCATTTCAGAGTGAGACCACAGCATGGTCATCCTCCTGTGTTCACTGTGCCCAGTTTCTGCACAAATCCCAGGCTTGCAAGCCAGAGGAGCGTCGTGGTATGGTCTAGGTTTAGAAAACCCACTGCTGAGGGGACATTTAGGGGGTGACTGCAAAAAGGGAGTCCCACAATCTGTTAGTACTGACTGTGGTCCTTCACAGGCTTGCTGGGGAGGGTCTGAAGGGAAGGTGCCCACTGGAGCATGGGATTTGGTGAATTTGCCAGAGCAATGAAAAACAAAAGGAGAGTTGGAGAGTTGAACGTTTTAAGCAAAGGTTGCATTTTGTTCCTCTGACAAATAAAGCCATCACAGCTCAATGCAAACAGAACCCACAACAGTAGTTTTGCACCTCACTCTTACTGAAATTAATGGAAATTAGGCATTAAGCAGATAAATGCACTTCTGGCTCTAACCCTAATTTTTGTAATGCATCCAATGCCCTATTAAGAAGAAAAACTCATTCCATGTCACAGAGCCTCTGAAACAGAGGTGACTGATGTGTTGGTAAATTGGAAATGCAATTCACTCCATCTTCAGCTAGAGAACTGTGTCCTGCATCTGACATTGTTTCATTATATTAATGTTTTTCTTTTTCTTTTTTGGAGATCATGTTCCCAGAGAATTTGAGTCACAAATAAATCAACCTGTCTTGCATGTCAGTTCAGCTTTTTCTTATTAAATTGAACAACTACTGGAAATTAGAGTTTTAGGAAAGAGCTTTCAAATTAATGCAAAGCTTGAACTAGTCTTATACTGCAAACCAGTGGGAAGCAGTAAAGTTCCCTCTGACTGGCAGCCAACAGCCACTTAAATTAAGGAAGAATCAAACCTTTTGCCAGTTTCACAAAATGTCAACACATCTGTCTGAATTATGAATTAGGAATGCTGAGCTTAAGTAGGAAAAAAACAGACAAAAAATGGACAAAACCAGATCTGGACCTTCAGTTCAGAGAACTCTGAACTGAACTCTGTTACTTCTACTTTTATGTGTTTGTTAAAACAATGTTGAAAACCACCTCTGCTTAAATAACTTAAATGCTCAGTGAAGTACTATCTATCCTGGAATGCTTTGTTCCTTTTTTTTAAATTTAGGCTTTTCTCTGTTGGTTTGCTTACACTAAAACTCCATCTTGAAATTAATGGCATTTTTGCTCTATATTGAATGGACTTGCAATCTTCTGGCTTACTGGGAACTGTTGTGTATGTCGTCTCAAGTAATGAAAAAAAATTTAATACCAATTTTAATTATAATTTAATTATGATGTATATGCAAATTATAGACATATATATATATAATTTGATTTTAATTTCATTAGAATAGCCATTACCAACCCTGTAGGTAACATATACTATGAGTAGGCTTCAAAGCATTTCACAAAAGGAGTAAACATATAATTAGCAGTGCTTTACAAATGGGGACACTGAGTCAGGAGCTGGCTTGCCCAGAAGAAGGCAAAAGGTTAACACCGGGTACTGCACCTCAGTCCTCTGGGCCCAGCTCCATGCCCCAGCCCCAGGGCTGGTCAGATGCTCTGGTATCTTTCTGACAGTATGGGCTAAACTGAGTGTTTGGGAGCTGTAACTCCTTTTTCCAAACCCTGCTTCTTCCCTGCAAAATCCTAGACAATATCCACCTCCAAAGAGAAAAGCCATTAGGCAATATATGCTAATTATTTATATGGCAAAACTTTCCGTCTCTGGCAATCAGTCACACAAGACGTCGTCATGGAAGGCTTGTGCACCTTAGTCACCTCTCTAGCTGTTAAATAAATACCTCTGAAGTGACTCTCCCTGGTGAGACCTCTTGAGGCTTCCCTTGCCCAAACCAATGTCCCAGTTGTGAGCCTTCTGCTGCTGGGACATTGCTGAGATCCTTCCTGGCCACTTTGCTGCAGCTGCTGCTCAGCCCTGCAGACAGGCACAGCGAGAGCTCACTGTGTGTTTTGCCAGGTCATCACACCAAAGAGATAAGCAGATCTGGATTGCTGCAAGAAATGTGTGGGTGAGGAATTAATCCTTGCTTAATTTGCTGCTAATAACTCCCTAGCTGTAACACACTCCACAGCCAGCACTACTCCGTACAGTTTCAGACCCCAAGAAAACAGAAATATGTGCCTAAACCACAGTGTGATCCAAAAGGTATAAAAAAGAGATGTGTTTATAAGGAAAAGGAAGCTATAAAAGAAGGGACTGTAATGAATAACTGAGAATATATATATTAAAAAAAAAGAAATAAAAAAGAGTTAAAGAGCTTGACTGTGGCAGTCTTTTCCAACCTAATTGGTTTTGTGATCCCTGACTTGAAGGTTGTTGATGATTTCTGTCATCATAATACTCACCAAAAAAATAGACTGAAATATTATTTTTTCCCTTTACTTTAAAAAAAAAAATCACATTTTTTCCTGTGTACTGGTGACGTGACAGGGCATTCTCTGGAAGAAAGAAGAGAGAGATACAGTTCAAATAAATTAAAAAGGAATGGGAAAAGTATGGAGTAAAGATATGTCTGAATGAGTCACACATACACTGTCAGGAGAGATGAAGTTACAAAGAAAAGTTGGCATGTTTGTGAAATTTCCTGCCCAGATTGTGCCAGCAGAACTCACATATGGGCTTTTGAAACTGCAATAACCCTCGTGTGTCCATGCCAGAGGCTTTTGTCCGTGCAACAGTCTCTCTGCTGTTTTGAACGATCCTCCTGGTCCCAGGCCAGAGGGGAGGGTGGCTGCAGACTCTCAGCAGGCAATGTGTGAAATGTGACCTGGGACTTCAAAGTAATTTTTGTTATTCTGGGAAGGTGAGAATTGAGGACAAGGTTTCGTGCCATTTTGTTTAAAGACCTACAACAAAGAGGAGTGCACTGCAGTATAGGATCCCTGGACTGGAATCCTGGCTCGCTGGGTGACTTTGAACAAGACCCTTAACAGCCTCAGCTTCCCCTTCATGCAAAGAATACTGCCCTGGCATCTTTCATGGAGCACTCCCAGATCCACTGATGAAAAAGACATTTATGTTGTTATTACCTTCCTTTAGCATTTCCGAGTATATGCCATGGGTGTGTCATGTCCAGCAGACAGCAGGCTCTGGTCCAAGTGGAGTAGATTTAATTTATAAGTGTGGCAGCACGAATAGAATAGACTAGAATAGGAAAATATCACAACTACCTCATAGCCAAAGTGCCTGGAAGTGGGAGGATGAGCGAAACACACTTTGCAGTCAAGACCCTGTGCAGAAAGCCTCCCTGCTTCTCTACTCACAGCCCCACTCTGACCAGGAACAGCTCTGCAGCTTCCTCAGCTTTTCCTGTGCTCCTGCCCACAGGCACCTTGGTTCCCACCAAAGAGGTCCAGAACTTCCCTCTTCCCGGAGCTCTGTTGTTGCCTAATTGTGGCAAAAAGTTCCAAGAGGTTGGATTGTGCACTCACCTCATTCAAGGCCCAGGAATCATAGAACTGTTTATGTTGGAAAGACCATCTAGAGGGGAAGTAAAGGGGGGAAAGTATGGGAGAAGCACAGGACAAACCAGCAAGAGAGAAGAATGGCATGTGGGTGTGTATTAATGGATTAATGGAAGAGCTACCAGCACACCTTGGAGATGATGCTCCTGGTGGAAGGGCTGGTATGGAAGATGGCACAAAGCATGGTCAGGGTGAAGGACACAGGCAGCACACCTGGGCACACAAGAGGCAGTGAAAGACCGAAGGGAAAATGTGGCCTAGAGGCAAGAGAAGAATCTAGAAGGAGTGTGAAGAACCGTGACAGGATAAGAGCAGGAGTTTTCAGGGGTAATCAGAAGAGAAAATCTCCCTGGGATAATATTAGGTTATTAAATAAGTCTGAACATTACATTACATCACTGCCGGCTTGCTTTCAGTGAAGCAATTACTGACAAAATCCTAAATTCATTTAACACAGAGAAATACACAAATAAGCAGCCTACAAAGACCTGCAGGATGCAGCCCTGGGGCAACTCCCGCTTGCAGGCAGCCCTGGGTTGATGGGCTCTGGGGAGCCCTTGGTGCTCACCCCTGGGACCAAGTGAACTGCTGGCCATGCTGCCCCAGTCCCACCATTGCTGTTGGGTGCTGCTTCCACCCCAGGCTCACTGTTCACAGCAGTGGTGACACCCTGTTTGCCAGAAGCTGGAGGACTGGCAAGGAAGTGCATCCAGGAGGTGGGCTGTGCCCTAGGGGAAGGTCTGAGTCTCATGAGACTGAATGAGGGAAGCTACAAGCATCCCTGAGATGTTCCAGGAGGCCCAGAGGCCCATTGTGGATCCCCTGTTGCTTGGTGCTGGGAAAAAGGAAGGGGTAAAAAAAAAAGACTGAGAGAAATGAAATTAATACTAATGCTTTTCCCAAACTGCAACTACTTCAACTTTCAGGGTCAGGACAGGAGGTCAGAAACTCTTTCCTCTTGCACAGCCTTTTCTCAGCTCTCTGCCCTCCCTAAGATCATTCCACAAATCTCCTGAGGAAGACTCCACAGGTGTAAATACCCTAACTCCCTTGGCTTTGGATGGAGATGGGGCTATTGCTGATTAGAACCAGCTGAGGCTCCAGTGTCTCTGAGCCCAGAATAGTTTGACCTGAGAATAAAATGCCATCCCAAACATGAGTGCACATCAGAAACAGCCTAACAGGTGAATGATGTCTTGAAAAATCTGATTTTCAGCAGAAATTACCTCACCTGCATTTGTTATTCTTCATCCATTTCTAAAGTCGAGGTTCCAGGATGTCTCTGTTCCACCTCTAGCTAATGGGGAGCCTGTGTATCTCGGAGAGATGTTATTCATTCCAAGTGAATACACTTGTTAGCTTTTCTAATTACCCTCCTCATGTTCTCACATAAAAATGACTCAAAAAAAATTGTATTTCCTGGAACAGTCATTGACAGCATGTTTACCATCTTTAATTGATCACCCATCACAGACTCCTTCTCTGCCATAACCACTCAATATTTCAGGGCCAGGCCAAGAACTCGCATTAAGCAGAGAATATTTGCACGGTGTGTCTCCAAGACAAGAGGAGCCCTTTGAAATGTTGGATGCTGGGGTCTGCAGCACTCCCAGTCTTGGCTGGAGGCTGAGATGCTGCAGGCAGGAGTGTGGGACACTGCAGCAGCCCTCTGCAGGCATGGGGACTGCCTGCTCAGCAAGGCTTTGGAACTGGAAGCTGGAGGAAATGGGAGCAATCCTAGTTAGAAGGTGATGATAACAACTTCTGTTTCTCTGCCCACCCAGCGCTCCCCCAGGAATTTTTTGGACCTCCAGTAAAACTATGTTTCAACAAAAAACCAGAATGGTTTTCTTTATTTATTTTCTTCCTCTCCAAGTTCCATTATTGCCAGATTGGAGGACTTAGGGTGGAAAAGCAGAGAAGGAGGAACAGCCACACAAAATGTAAACAGGTGAAAAATGCGAATGGTCTTGAAACGCCAGGAAATGTTCCACTCTGCATCAAAATGGAATAAAGATTTTGTTTGCAAATTGAGAATGCTGAGCAATAAAAAAATTAAATAAATTAAAAAACCAACTGTAGCTCTTGTGCTATTTGAAAAGTAATCTCTTATTTCAAAAGCACTGCTCACTGACAATACTTCAGGTTCTTACCATATTTTGCCATCCAGATTCCTATAACACATAATGTTCCTGGGCGTGGGATGAGTCAGACTCAAGGAGGTGGGATATGAGATATTTGGAAACGCAAGATGTTCCTTGTCCTGCAAGGCTGGAGCATTACCCGTGGCTCCAGCCCCAGTCTGGACATGACCCCTTGGTGGCAGTGGCTGAGCAGCAGGATGGCCTGGTCCAGGGTCCAGGGTCCCAGACACAAAGGGTGTGTGACCTGGGCCCCCATCCAGAGGCAAGGGTGTGTGCCTGGTGGGGGTGATGCTGCCCTCAGCCATGCAGGGCACGGAGAGCTCGGAAATTGTGATGAATCAGTCCAGAGCCAGTGTGTGATCGTTCACAGCACGGTATTTCATTAGGGTCATTTACTGTCAGTAAAACAGGTTGGTGAGCAGCTGGAGGTCCCAATCCATCCATTTCTGGGTAGGCTTGTAAAGTCCTTTGTGTCCACTGGCATGAATTATCCATGGCTGGCTGTGCGGGGGTGTTGTAAAAGCAAACCTTTGGACATGGAGACTTCCACCGAGTTGCTCCTGAAGAGGAGATTCAGAGCATTTGTGTGCAGTGAGATGTGAGGGAGCCAGGCAGGCTGGCAGGGTGGTACAGCACGGCACATACAGCACTGAGAGAGGAGCAGGGAGCCCCAGGACAGGCACTTCCTTCGCCGGGGCTGCACAGCCCAACTTCCCAGGAAGATGCTCCCACAGGAACAGCACTGCTACAGCCCGGCTGTACAGCTTCCAGTCCTATAGCCTGCACAGCCTCTGCTCATTCTGGGTCCCTGCGCAGTGCCTGTCACACAGACGGGTTCACACTTTGTCACCAGCATCACACGGGTCTTGTAAAGCTGAGCTCCTCGAGTTTCAGCTCTTCAGTAATATGCTGGGAGCTGTAGGATAAATACTTTGCACAGGAGTTTTGAGATTAAATCCATCAAAACTCAGGGTACTGCTCAAAGGAGGCCATGTAAGTCCTATCCATATTTTCTGAATTGTGTTTAATTTGATTCAGGTCTTATCTAATCATGATATTGAGTTCAGAGAGAAGTTGGCTTAATGTAAGAAATTTCCCAGCAAGGACAAGATCCAAGTGCTGATCCTGTGTACCCTGATGCTGAAGAGTGGTGTGTTCCAGCCGTACAAGCAATATGAACATTTTCACTGGGCATTTAGCAGATCCCACCTGAAATCCCTATGAATACATTGTAAAAGTGGAAGGGGATAGCCTTTGATCCACGACTGAAGTTCCCTGCCAGTTTCCTGCTTCTCTGGCTGCTAGTCAGTCCTTCACCTGGCAGAGATCCCAGGTGAGTCCATCAACAATTTAAATCCCCCTTACACTATGAATCAAGCACACAGCTGTCTGATCCAGCTCCTACCGGGCTTAGCCTTGGTTTTGCCCATGGTTTATCCCGGAGCAGAGTCAGGTCACTCTGAGGATCAAACTAGTCACCCCAGCACTGCCCCTTAATCATCACCCAACAAAGAGATGAATGCCTGTCTCCCTCCCTCCCTCATCCGCTCCATGCCTCCCCACATCAATAGCTCCTGAGCAGCTGACTTTAGCATAATGCAGTGATCCAAACACAAGCAGACACAGTGGGATTTACTGGAAGACGTCGTCTCTCACAATCCATTATTTATAGCAGTGCTTTATGATTAAACCTGAAGCCATTAGAACGGCAAAAGTTCAGGCTGGAACTGTGTCAGCTTACTCAGATGCACACGGGCACGGCCATACCAGAAACAGCATGCTTCCCTGTGCTGCCTGTGGGATGTACAGGGAAAGGGTAAGCACGCAAACAAGATGATGGTCTCAGGCTGTAGGGCTGATTCTGATCTTGTGGGAAGGCACCACAGTTTGTGTGGGTAGCGCTGGGGCTGTTTGTGGGGCTGGCTTGTCTGCACAGACCTGGCTGGAGGTGTAGCACCCTCCTTCTCCCTGGCCTGGATGCAGGTGCTCTCTGGGGAGGTGTAGCAAATCCCTCTGGCACATTCGCACTCTGCTGTCCTCCCTCAGGCCTCAGCCCCAGCAGTGAGCTCTGCAACCCTTCCTCCCTCCCTTGGCACAGCCAGCTTTGTATGGATGCGTGCAAAATCCTAAAGCTTAATCCTGCTGCTGCTGCATCTACAGAGGGCTCCTCTGAGGAAACCCCCTGTGAAGCTGTCAGCCGTGGCTGGCAACTGCAGCAAACATTTCAGGCAGCAATTCTGATCATATCCAGAGCGCCCAGGATGCGCCTAAGTCCTGGCCAGTGCAGTCCTGTGGTGGTTTGGGTATAGCTGCCTCCACGAGGGAGCACGAGGGGAGCCCATTCTCCCTTGGGGAGATGCTGCCCGAGTGTGACGACAAGGAAGAACATCCGTTCTGGAGGGCCTCTGCTCGGTCATCACCCTGCCACACCTCCCTGCCACTGTCCACACTACAGATGGGTCTGTGTACTCATGAGGGTCAAAGCCTTGTAGAGCTGCTCTTCAGCTGAACATCAGCCTGTCCTCTTTGGGGCCAGTTTGTCAAAGCTTTCTCCTCCTGGAGGGCTGTTCTTCCCCTACCACCACCAACACAACTGCACAGATCAGTGACTTTTCATAAGCAAAGAAAATGCTCTTAGCCTGATGGAGGCTTTCCCATCCCATTTAGCACAGGGTCTCAGCTCCCAGGTGGAGCAGGGCTCTCAGCCACCACTTGCCTTATTTAGGGGAGAGCAGTGGAGCTCCCAGAGAAAACTGAAAAATGAGCCTTTCCAAGCCTTCTCCATGCACGGCTGCTCTCAATCCCAGTGAGTTGGAGACATGGGATGCTTTATCCCACCCCACAGCAGGAGCTTCATCCAGCAGTGAGATGGAGATGGCAGGACCTCCCAGAGGATCTGGAAAGGGTGTGGGGGTGCAGGGGCAGGCGAGAGGAACTGCAGGTTATCCCTCTCTCATGTCTCAGCCCTGGCAGGCAAGCAGGGTTGAGCATAAGCATACATGATACTACAGAGAAAATTAACTCTACCCCCACCAAACTAAGTTTGCCCTCTAGCAAATTCTAGGTAAATCAGGAGAGACGGACAAGGAGAATGGAAAGAAGGAATTAAGGGAAAGGCCCCTTTTGCTCTCTGAGAGAACAAGGGCTGGCAGCTGTAGAGCAGAGTTGTCTGACAGCTCCCTGCCATCCCCTTGGTTCCAGCAGGAGAGCTCTTCTGCATTGCCTGCCAGGGCTCCACACCAGACACAGCAGCGACAATCTTCAGTGTCCTTCAGAAATGTCTGCAGTGATGCTCTCCAGAGCCATCCTCCTGGTATCCCTTGCTTTGACCCCTTTCTCACCCAGGAGCTGACCCTGAACTGCTCCAGGTGCAGATGGGAGTCAAAGGCCAGAAACTTCCAAACTCAGAAAGAAGAAGAAGAATTGCTTTCTCCGCCTCCAAAGAAGGTAGAGGGGGAAAAAATGACAACCAAACCCCCTGATGGCAGCAGTTTTCCAGGCAGTGAATTAAGGGATCTCTGTGGCAGGCAGAACATCAATATGGCATCTTTCTCCATTGATACAGAGTTGCAGGTCCATCACAGATTTTTTCATAGCTGTAGGTCCGTCTGTGACACTTCACCATTACAGCCCACATTGTTTGGAGCACACGACCTGTTTGGGCATCACAGTTCCCTTCCAACCCAAATATTCCCCCATGGAGAATCCCCACATTGGCATAAGAAAAGCTCAGTGTTGGTCTAGCTGGTGAAGCACATCACACACATGCCACTCACGAAGCAGCTCACCTCTGCTGGTGTAAATTAGGAGCAGCAACACTGTGGTCCAGTGAAATAAACCCAGGATGAGTAATGGATTCCCTTGGATTTCCTTATCTCAGTGCTGTGACCCAGCTGCTGAAATGTAACCTCAATCCATCACTTATGGAGAATAAATTCCTTCACCAAACTTCAAGCCTGGAGTCTGTCAGTCCCTAGCCATCACGGTTAGGAGATTACACTGCCTGACCCCTGACACTGTTTAAGAGCTCATCTACGGCTACCACTATTTATAACAATTTAATATTTTCATATTTCACACATGTGCTTTAATCTGCCTGGCTGTAATATTAATCAGCATGCAAAAACATAGTTTTGTTAAAATAGCTGCCTCATAGGGGGCATAGTGGGCAGACATTTTTTCTGCACATCTATCACATTCCTTTGGCATTACCTTCCTATACATCAGGCCTATGGGGTCAGCCCTGTGTCTCACACTCATTTCAGATTGCCTTGTCAAACTGTTTCGAAAGAAGAGTGTCCCAGCTTATTAAGTGGTCATGAGATGCCAGTAAACATGGCAAGCATTTGCTTGTTCTAATAAAAAATCCTGGCCCTGTGTTGGACAAGTAGCTAATTTTGTACAGCCCAAAACCATTTCAGGTGTTGCTTGAGGTTCATTCTGTTGTTTTAGCAAACCCTTGAGCCAAAGGATGCTCCAGTTACCACCCAAAGGCATGTCTGGTTTCAATAACATTTCCACACCTCAAACATCCAACATCTCACATTTGTGTGACTCACAGACAAGCAGAGTCATGTTGGTGAGAACTGGGCATCAATTTTCTCCTTTGGATGCTGCTGAGCTGTACTTTGGACTAACATGCCCAAGGATACATTTTTTGTACAAAACAAAATCAAGGTGTTTGGGGTTTTTTTAGCCAGGAGACACGGTTCTGTCCCCAGTGTTCAAATGATTCACCCTGCTGAGCTCAGTTTTGCTGTGATTAAACTACTGTAACAAAACGGATTGGGCACAAGAACTGGTGCATTTAAAAGTAGACGAGGGGTGTCTTCCTCCAGGTTTCACCATCCTAAAATGATACACCTGGGGATTTTTTTTCATCTTTTCACGGGTACTTTTGCCTTTGAGTCATAAAGCAATTGATCTACTTCATAAGGATCATTATTAGTTCAGGCAGAAAATACTGGACTGCATTTGAGGACACTGGCCCCTTTGGATTCCTGGTATTGGGGCACTGAATAGCAATAAATGGGAAGAACACGAGGAATGATTAAAGGCAGGGAAATAAAGAGGGTTTTACAGTCACAAAGAGAAGGTGGTTGAGGAACAACAGGGCATTATTTGTCATACATGAGAACTGAAGGGTGACCATCGAAAAGAGCAAGCAGCAGATTTATTTTACAATCAACAAGGGGAAGTACTTGTTCACACAATGCATAACTGAATCGTGACTCATTGCTGCAGGATGTTGTGGAGGACAAAAGCCCGCACAGGTTTTGACAAACTCAGGGAGAAGAAGTCCATTGAGAGGTATTGAATAAGATAATTCAGATGTTCCCTATAATTCACAGTCCCTAAAGCACTGGTTGCAGGGATCTAGGCTGGAATGGCATAAGCAGGGAGCAGGTAACTCAGTAGGTACTGTATTTCCTACCTCTTCCCTCAGGAATCTGCTTCTTGTCTCTGTCAGAGAGAACTGTCAGAGGACTTTCTGACCTAGCAGGCATTTATATTTAGCAACACAAGCTTATTTGTGAAAGAAATTGTGGTTGTATTGATGACTTGCCTGTGGGGAAGATTGCTGTGAGGGGCCTGCTGTGGGTGTGAGATGTGTGTGTGCCTCTTGTATGGAATAAATCCACTGCTCATCTGCTTTGCTTCCAGGCTGTGATAGGCTGTAGGGAGCACAATCACAATGAGGAGTGCTGGTTTTGTCACATATTCAGGGTTTTACCGTGAAGGGGAAAGGCAGAGAACTCAACCAAGGGCCTGAGACCAGCTAGTTTTGCTGATTTATGTTCTTCTAAGAGGTGAATGAAGGGAGGAAAGGCTGTTTTGGCACTTACATCAGTGATTTATAATAGGCTACCTAAATACAGGCTAATGCTTGGTGTTGGAGAGCACTCACAGGACCCTCACAACTGTTTTGGATACCTTGGTTTCCCTCCAGCATCTCTGCCTGCTGGCTGGGCCTCTAAAACACAGAGGGGTTCAAGTGATCAAATTAATGAGGAGGTTCTTGGTCCCATCCAGTGAGCAGCCTCTCAGGAAGATCACTGCAAATTTCATCTTTGTGTCTATTTAATCTACTTAATCAAATCTACAAGTTCTGGTAAGGCTTTTATGTCTGAAGTTGTCTCTGGCTGCGTGGGGAATTGGGGGGGATTTGCAACTGGGCTTGAGAAACAGCGAGAATTACAAAACTGCTGCTTTTATCCTCCTACAGGAGCTTCACCTGAGTGTATCCAAGTTCTCACTGCAAAGTAGGAGTATGTGACACTAGGGAATGGTGGCCAGGTAAGTGCAGGGTTAATAATATCATAACCACCAAAGAGAGCAAGCCTCTAATATTGTACCAACCCAAACATCCCTGCAGAGCAGACAGGCCTTCAGCTGGCAAAAATATTTTCTTTCTGAGTGTCATTTAGAGAGCGAGGTGGAGAGACTGTAATGGCAAGGAAGGTGTGAACAAGTAAAACTCAGGGGCCAAAGTTGAGAACCAAGCAAATACTCCAGTGAGGTGGCTCTTCTTTCACAGAAGCCTGTGCCATTGCAGCGATGATCTATAGCAAAACATGTTCTCCTCTCTTTTTCTTGGCTCATTGGATGGAGATTACCTGATCCATCCAGCTCTAAAAGCATTGAAAATTCATGTTTTTTCCTGTGTTTTGCATTCTCCTGGCCTTATGTGAAGAAGAAGAATGTGCCCATGTTTTATTGGGCTTGTCTCTTCTGTCAGTTCTCTGAAAATATTATAGAAATTGGATCTGGCCATGTTTCCCCCTTAAACTCTGGAAAAGATATTGGATCAGTCAGGTGAAAGAAGCTGCACAAATTAGCTATCAGCTGCTAAATACTTGGCAGCCTGGACAATGCCAGTATCAATCAAGTTTACAGTTCAGTGTTTTCCTCGTTCTGCTGGATTAAAAAATTGAAGTGATCTGCTCATGTAAGAAACCACCAGAATTCATCCTCTCTGTGCTTGGGTTTCTCTCTAACCCAAGGAGTCCTCAGTAACATTTTGTTTCCAATTGCTGTGTTGTGGAATTATGGCTATCTCTCTGTGCTATCTGAGAAGGTGATTTGTTATTCACTATTTTGGTGAGATGAAACAAATTGCAGGAAATTGAGCTTGGATGGATGGATGGACCGATGGGAACTCTGGCTGACACGGGGTGGCACTGAGTCTGTGCTGAATCCCTCGGGTTTTAATTAAGGGGCCTTTTTGCTTCTTGCTCAATTTCCCTGCTTTAAACCATATGGAATTAACTGTCCTTGGACGAGGGAGGAATGAGGTGAGAAACTCCACCAGCTTTGCGCTTTTCTTGTCCTGCCAGAGCTGACTCCTGGAAGGGATCACAGGTCTTGCTTTCAGTGGTCCCCTTCTCTGGGCATTACGAAGTGCTGCACTGTCCTGACCCTTGTCTTTAGGTCCCTAAGATGAGAAAATCATTAAAGAAACACCTTGTGTCAACAATATATAGCAGAACTGTATCTTCTTAGGCAATTACTACCTGAAAAAAGAATCCAGGTCTGTTGGTCCTGAACTGAAGACCACGGCAGAAAACCTGGTCCTGGCAGAACCAGCCAGGGAGACTGAGCCTGCCCTGCCCATGCCCTGCTGCTCCCACAGTGCCTCATGTGCAGCTCCTGACTGCACAGCACCACAGCAAGGACCTGCCACTACCCGCCAGCTCAGAGCTGGAGGCCATCAGCAGGGAGAGGATGTGGGAGGACTGGTTTTTTGGAAAGTATCATCCTTTTTAGCTTTATGCCCTTTCTTATGTAAGAAATACTCCTTAACACAACAGTTCTACAACCTTCCTTTTTATGCTGTTCGTTCCAGCAGCTCCACAGAAAGTCCCCAACAAAACATCCACGCTCCCAGCTCCCAGCAGCTTGGTTTGAAGAGATCTTGTTAAAAGCAAAACCTCTTACTCGACAAACAAAACGAGGTTTGAGTTAAAGACAAGTCACTTGAGCCATTTGGGAAGCACATATGTGCCTTACCATCTTGCTGATCTGATGGATGAATTGCTTGAAAAGACAGGATGGGGAGGCACAAACTGCTCCTATCTGCCCTTTGCTGCCTCCAGAGCCTGCTCACTCCAGCACATCAAGCACATAAAACCCACAGACAGCACCCTCAGTGACTGGAATGTTTTACACTGGGGTGCAAGAACTGTGCAAAGCCTACAGAGACCCCTCTCCAGGCACCAGTTCCTCGCATCCAGCTGTCCTGTGGCAGCTCTGCACTGCAAGATGTGCATGATGCATCATCCCATGAAGTCTTTAGGTTTGTTTCCTTAAGCTACAGCAAGACCCCTTTAGACTGTGTTGCTGTCCTTTCTTAATGGGAAAAAAAAACCCACTACATTTTTTTATATTGCTTTTTTCTCCAGGTTCAAATGTTATTTGTTCTGTCCCGTAATGCAGAATTTCACCAATCTGAACTGACCTGATTGCTTATCCAGTTGCATAATTGTTTCGACTACAGAAAACTAAATAAAGAGCTTCCAGAGATTTTTATTTTGCTGTGTTTAAGTAGGTTTGAAGTGCTAGAATTCAACTGAGCTTTAAAAAACTCAAAAACCCCTTATGCTTTGGAAGATGTTAACTTTGGCTCCTATAATGGACTAGCCATAATACTAAACACATGCTGTCATAACTCAGGAAAACAGAGACACACAGACTCTTTTTTTCAGTGATTTTGGACATTGTCTCCATGTGTAACTTTATACATAAATAAGAATTCTTTCTCTCTCACTCCACCCATGCATTTTTAATATTCTCTCTGGAAAGGGTTTCCTTAAACACTTGAAGGAAGCTGCTGCTTCTTCAAAGACTTTTTCCTGCCTCCTTGCTTAAAACAAGAACTTGGGTGGCCTCTTTTCTGATGAAGGGCGTCAGCTCTGTGAGCTTTGGGGTTTCAGCTCTTTCCCCGAGCATCTGTCCTGGCTGAGGCCTGCACATAGGGTGAATGAAGCAGGTGCTCTAGAAAGACTCCAGGAGAAAATGTAATGCCAGCAATGTTCCCGTAGCAATAACTGCAACGAGCAGAAATTTAGAACTACTTTGGCAGCCACGCTCATGAGCACTTTAGATCCAGAGACTGCTGCATTTTAAAAATTGCTGGTTTTGGAGGAACATTTTGGAGCCCAGAGAGCTCTGACAATGCCCCAATAACCTCAGTGCAATTGTTCCTCTCTCTAGTAGGGCACGATTTGGACGGTGGGTCACTGTCCAACTGGACTTGCCTATCCATGATTTAAAAAGGCCTGAGAAAAGAGGGGATTCAGCAGATAGGATGAGTGGGTGTCTGGAGAACATGATGTACAGGGAGGGACTCAGGGAACTGGGCTTGTTCAGCCTTAAAAAGCAAAGGCTGCGGGTGGTTTTCCTGCCCTCTTCAGCTACCTTGTGGTAGGGTATTGGGAGATGCAGCCAGACTTTTCCTGGAGGTGCAGAGCAATAGGACAAAACACAATGGACAAAAGCAGGAGAGTGAGAAGCTCACCTACTGAGGAAAGTTACTAGGAGGACTGAAAAGCACCGGGCAAGCCAGAGGATGGGAAATCTCCATCCTGGAAGACAGTAAAAACCTAGACAAGGTGCAAAGAAACCCATATAGTTGGCCCTGCTTTGAAGAAAGACCTGAACTAGATGACAGCTAGAGGTCCCTTCCAACTTGAATTTTTCAATGTTTCTGTGATTTTTCATCTATTATTCTTTTTCATTTTCTCCTGTGTTTCTAGCTTTGTGTGCTGTGGCCGGTCATTTGCTCTGAAACATGCATGAGAAACAATTTTGTTTGGCCTAGATACCAGGATCTACTGAATGATGATTCTGGGATCCAGAAGAAGTGGCCAATATTTCACCTTCACAAATATCTCACACATCACGGCTTGCTTGTTTCACTGACATTCCAACCCCTACAAACTTCTGTTGTGATACCAGAGTGGTAAAAAAAAAATCTGTTACACAGGCTGGTAAGAGGAAGGGAGACAGTGTCACGCACTAGTAGAAGATCCTGGAGCAGTTTCATTACTGCCAAATGTGAAGATAGGGATCTTGAGCCACCTCCCTCAACTTAGTGAAATCTGTGGTCTAATCCAGCAGAGTATCAAAAGCACCAAAATGTAGACCCAGGAGGAGCCTTGTCTCACAGAAGTTGGAGCAAAGAAGAGAGTAAAATGGACTGCCAACATTGCATCTGGTCAAGCCAGGAATGCCAGGCCTTTTCTGAAAAGAAACCACACAAGATTCACTCACCTTTTCTGCTGCCATTGGTAGGAAACAGGCAAATGTTCCTATTCCTTCTTCTACATAAACATCTCCAATAAAGTCAATATGATGGTATAGGAGCATGAATTATTCCTGTGCTTGCCAAGTACTTTGGTATCTTTGGGAAAAAAGTCTGTGACAGTTTTAGCCATTATTAATTAACATGATTATTGATTTTTGCAATAAAAAATGCCTGCTTGGAACAGTGTAATGTCACTGTAAGTGGTGCAATAGTGCAACACAAACCAGAGCATGGTGCGCGTTTCTCAGGCACATGAGGCATAGACATACACAAATATACAGGCAAGTGCTCTGTGATCCAGACATCTGTCCCTCCTACCCTGGCTTCAGGGCAACAAAGGCGATATTCAGGAACCTCAGCTGGTTCCAGTGGCCACTTAACATCTCAATAACCAACAGAGGAACTGATGGGCCAAAGAGATGAGTCAACAGCAGTGTGTTTGCTCAATCAGTGCCTAACAACTCCTCCATGTGCTCAAACAGTGCTGTATGAATAAATTGTGTAATTTCCTACTAAGTTTGCACAACACACTTTGGTTTGGGATGTAGACCTGTGGTTTGTGCTGGCTGCATCCAGCCAGCCATTTCAGCATCCCTGCAGCACTACAAGCTCAGGGGCTGATGGAAGTGTGTCATTATCATAGCAATGCGCCCCCACAGCTCACAGAGAAATCCATCACCAGTGCTGTGCACCTGGGCTCCTCAGACAAGGAGCAGGTCCCGTATGTGCCATCCAGGATCACCAGGTTTCTGGGGAAAGAGCAGAAAGAATTGTATAAACTTCACCCACATGCAGTGATGAAGCACCTTCTTAGAGCTGTTAGCCTGGGCCTTTATCCATTTGGGATCCTTATTCTGCACCCTGTGAAGAGAGGGGCCTCAGCCCCCTCAGGGGCTTTTTCTTAGGAATAAAATCCACTCTTTTCTTTCAAAATATGTGAGACAGCATCATACTGAGGAAGGTGGTGCATGCACGCTTCCATGAGGAATATTCAGAGCATGGAAGACAGGCGGCAGCCTGCATCAGTCCCTGACTGAGGTTTGGGACAGTAAGTGACTTCCAACCTGATTTTCAAACCTCTTTCTGGGACTATTTGTGCACAACATCTGAAAATCATCTGCATGAGCAGATGAGCAGGAACAAAGTTTCTACTACAGGATTCCTGACTCTGAAGGCATTACCTCAATATTAGCATTCGTACTTGCTCTCTTCCTGACAAAATGTACCTTTGAATACCTTTCAAGTGGAAGCTGGGAGAGACGTCTTTGAGGACATGGTGGCTTGGACCAAGGGGTGTGCAGGAGCAATGTTGGCCCTGGTGACTCTGAACATGGGCAGGAAACTATGCCATGGTGTCCACCAGCAGCTTAATGAAGAGGATGACCAGGTGCAGTGCTCAGGTCCAGGCCTTGTCCTATTTACTTACAGAGAATGATCATTTGGCTCAGACTACAGACTCATAAGTCTATTTAAGGATGTGCTGTGTTTATTTCAAAGTGTACCAAGGTCCCCTGGGAGATGTTCTGTTTCTGCTACACTTCCTCCCAGATAATGATTGACGTATTTTCTTTATTTGTCTTTAGTATTTACACCTGATGGTGGATAGCAGGTGCAGCAGTGCTGGCACAGCTACGGGCACAGACCGTCACCCACACAAATGTCATTGGCATTTCAGGTTATAAAGTCTTTGATGGCAGACAGCATCTTTCTTGTGGATAGAAAGGTACCTTCTAGCCAAACCAGTCTGAACTCTCACCAGCTAAGTACAATCATTCTGATCTCTCCGTCCCTGTCTCTTAAGTTAGAAGCTCGGGCATATTTCACCTCTGAAATTCCTGGAGCAAAACCTTCAGGCCCTGGTCTACTGTGCTTGCTGGGGGGAGGGTCTGCATCTCCAGAGAGCTCACCTGAGCAGGACCCTGTCCAGGTGGAGCTCAGAGGCAGGAGAGTGATGGCAAATATATCTCTGGAGCACAGATGTCGGCACGGAAAGGCCAAATCTGAAAGTCACTAGAATTGTTTCATAAACAACATGGAGGATAATTAATGACCCCATTATAAAGACACAGCTATGGAAACAATTGCAAATTGACTTTTGGCAGACATTTTTGGCAGAACTGATATGAAGCACCAGAGAGGGCCTCACAGGATTGGGATCTGTTTGCTGCACACGGCATTTGCCCATCAGTTCCTGGGGAAGCTGAGGGACAGAGTTGCAGAATGGGTGAGGCTGAACTATCCCATAGAGATGGACAACATTCCCTTCATGTCTGCCAAGCACTCGCTTGCTCTTCCTTGAACTCGCTCCTGCTGCAGTTCCTTCAGTCCCACACTCTGTGCCGCATTTCCTTCCCACACTTCACAAGTTCAGTTTCATGACTTGTTTGATAGGCTCTCTGACTGCTTTACCCTTGTGTAATCCAAGGACAGCAATTTTAAGTGCCTTGACATTTCAGGTGCTTCTTGGAATTTTTAGGATTTCAGATGAAGATCCATCAAAAAACTCAGTTCCTTCAGTCTTTTAATGCTCAGAAGCCTCGGCCTTCGGATGCAGTTTGCAGCGTAGGTCCCAAGTGATTTGCTGTCTCGTTAAAAAACAAAACAAAACACAAACAAACCAACAAAACAGGAAAAAAAAAGAGAAAGGGAAACGATGCTTATGTGTCTAGGCAAGGAAATGACACACATCCACCTCCTTTCTCAAGCAAACAAACAGCTTCAGAGAGGTTGTTTGAGTCACAGCTGCCCAAAGAGAGCTGACTGCTGAGCTCCAGACTTGCTCACTCAGGACATCAGAGGGATGCTGTCCCTTGTTATGACCAGCAAGCAGAGCTGAACCAGTGGCAGTCTGACCACACAAAGACACCAATCTGTCTGTCACTTCGTTCTGCACAAGCCCATATTTTAAGTAACTGTACACAAAAGCCACTGCAGCCATAGCAACACTTTTTAAACAAACTGCTCCTCAATGTAGTTTTTTACACATTTATGTAACCCCTTCTTAGGCAAATGTGGGGGGGTGTGTCTCTATAGTTAGAATTCAAACATGCATGTATGCACATTGATAAACATATAAAGATATAGATAGATACAGGTACATACATTTAGTGCAGCGTTATGGTGATGCCCTGTAAGGCAGAGCTCTGTGAAGATGCTCTGTGACTCAAAGCACTGCTCACCACCCTGTGAGACGGAGCCCTACCTAGAGAAGGCCAGGTCAACCCAATGCCAGCTCAGCCACCAGCCTGGCAGCAGACTCACCTGGCAGAAAAACAGGGAGTCTTTTTCTTCAGTGATAGAAAGCTGATCTGGCTGGTGGGAAAGCCCAGAGAGTATAAGAGCAAGCTGGAGGGAGTGGACAGACTGGAGGAAGAGATGTTGCTCTTTCAGCATCTTTTCGTGAGATCAATTCACTGCATCCACAGCCCCAGCTGCTCTCCTGGAAAAGCCTTTTTCTCTCTCTCCCTTGGCTGTGGAAAGAGCCCAGAGAAACAAGTCTTCCTTGTCTCAGCCTTACTAAATACCCCTCATATTGCTTACACCAGGATTTATGACAGCTTAACTAAACAGATCGCGGGACCGATTAAAGCAACTCCGTGGAATTCGGGACACATGAATTTCCACAGTTCAACCACATCAGTTGGCTTGAGTTTCTTCTCTGTTCTTGTCCTCTTTTGCAACATGTCCGAAGGAGCATTGCATGGCCCTGCAGCTTGAGGGCTCTTCAAGCTGTTTCTGTTATTTGAAGACAACTTGTAACGGGAGGGTTTCAGAGGAACAGCTCAGAGAGAATATTAACACACTTCAGAGTGGAATTATGTGGCTGTGACAGCGAGAACAGCTTGGACATTTCACCCCAGGCCTCTTGCAAGTCGGAAGATAAGAACACAATCCCCCCAAGGCAAAATACCATAACATTTCTTACTTGACACCCTGTACCCATGAAAAATGCCTTTCAAAATTACTCAAATAATAGCAAAATAAACATTAAATGTTCCTCAAACGTGTTTTCTTTAAGATTACTATTTTGCAACTTTAGATATACAATGTGAATACTTTAGTCTGATTATTTAAACTGCTGCACACACCCCTACTCTTTTAGCACTATAAATCCACCTCAGAAATGTAAAAGTCTGGATTAATTCATTCAAAAGCTCACCTCGCAAGCCTATAAAATGATTTGATTCATTTTTATATTACAGAAAAATTAATTGGGGAAAACTGTTGGATCAATTGGAACAACCAAAGTTTGGTGTGAATTCATCATATCAAACAATTAGTTCATATATTAGAGTAAATTGCTGCCTACGAGAAGGGGAGAATATTTTAGGATGGACTTTGCAAATTTTTTTCCTGATCTTAATTATTCCAAACTTGTGATTATGTTGGTAGAAAATCTGAGCAAATGAAGGACAGGTTTTTACTGAAACACATAAGGAACAGCTCTGTAGCCGCAGAACAGACTCAGTATTCTCAGATCTCTTGCTGAGCCTTGTTTCTTAGAGTGTCAGGGGCTTCAGGACTGATCTCTAGAAAGCACAGTTGTAAAATCATGGATTCTGTGTCTTGTTGAAAAAGTTTCTTCAGTTCCTGGGAAAAGCATAGAGACAGAAAGGGCTATAGTGCTAGAACCAGGCTTCTCTTATGTACACACATCACTTCTGCTGGTTGTAATTGATTCAAGACTTTATCCATGCTATAGAACAGTCATTTAAAATCAGTAATTTCGTCTGGTTCACTGAATGTTGAAATCCTTGCAGTACATGAAGCCAAATTAGCTAAGACTCCGCAGATTTTTTTGAGATGTAGTAAAAGAAAAGGGCAAAAATAAGAGCAAAACCAGGACAGAAGAGACAACTGCCTTACACAGAGTACTCGGAATGGCAGACTGCTGGCGTGGCTGCCTGAGGAATGAGGTGCAAAGCATCTGTTTATGCCCTTGGCTGAACCACCATCTCATGGACAGTTAAGTTTGAGAAGAGGAGCAAGTGATGGGTAATCACGTTTTTACCCTCATGCCAGTGGGTGAGAAGGGAAAGAACATCTTGCAGCCCACCCTCAGGGTGGATGGACACTGAGGGACGCCGGGCATGGCCGGGCTCACGGTGTCCTCGTGCAGAGCTGGGTGAAACCTGGGCAGCAGATGACAGCACTCTGCACCAGGGGTGATCCAGCAGCCACATGCTACTGCCGAGCAGATGGAGCACAGATCCTCTGCAGACCTGCAGCTCATGCCCTGCTGGGTTAGCAAAATCCCCAGCGTGGGGGGCAGAACAAATACACAGGCTCCAGCTGAGCTAACCGGTCTGCCCAGTAGCAACCAAGCCTTGTTCAGTGTATCAGTAGCATGGAGGCACGGAGAGATGGCTGCTGGATCCAGCTCCTTGGATGCTTGTGATCTAAGACCAGAAGATTTTGGCATGTGGCTCACAGGACGAGAGGGTCAGAGAGCTCCCAGCACCATGGCTCCGTGGCTAAGCTGGCATTTCCCTTTCCCACTGACACTTCCTTTGCAGCACCGATGTTTCCCTTGCAGCGCCCTGCCTGAGGATCATTTTCAGTCTGTGGAACCACCTGGGATACTTCTTCCTACATTACAGGCTCTACTTTGCTGCTTTTCTCTTCCCACAGCATTACTGGCCCTTCCAATACTCAGCAGTCCTGCAATGAGATTTCCTAACCATGATTTGCCCCTTTGGGGGAGTATGGAAAACAGGATGCTGTAACACACACACAAAATACACCATCAGTCTCAGCTGAGGGCTGATGAAAACTGCACTGCTGTCCTCCACGAGGCTCCAGCCTGGAAAACAGCAGCTTGAAGCTGGCTGTGGCCAGGAAGGGCCCCCTGCAGCAGAGCTGTTGTGATGTGCTGATCCAGATGTGCTGATTGCAAGCATTTCCCATCTAATGTCACTGACTTCCAAGCCTCTCCTTGGGACTCTCTGGAAGTCGCTTTGTGCTGCCACAGCCCTTCATGCAGATGCTGCCAAATGAATTCACAGCCCTTACTTACTTGGTAAGGAGCTCCCATTAACTGGAACTAAATTTAGCCCAGCACTTCTGTGTTGAAAGATGCTGTATAGAAATGCAAAATGAATACATTAAAAATTAAACAAGGCAAAGATCTAAAATACTAACCTTACCACAATATATTCAGTTCAGTCTTCCCTGTATTTACACTATTTTTACCAACCAGGCCTTCCATATAAATTTATTTAAATATGGAAGCCTTGGTGTCATTATTTCAAAAGCGAAGACCCAATCTTTATTCCAGCTATAGCTAATGAATCTCACTGACTGTAGGAAGAACCACATCCAGGTGTTAGCAACAAACTCAAAAATCTGAAATGTTCTAGTCACCTTGTTCTGCAAGGTCCCACTCCTAAACAGCACATATAAATAGCTTGTACGAAAAGAGCAACTGGTGAATAGACTGACAGGCTAGTGCAGGGTTAAGTATCTTATAAAATTTAATGTCTCACTAGATTTACTTTGAAAGAGGGTTTTATTTAACAAAATGCCTTTTCTTGACATGTTCCTATCCATATATAACTCATGTTTTTCCCTGATGCAATCACACCCTTGTAAATCATAATAAATTTATGCACTTTTATACAATATTGAAAAATGGAAAATTAATATAAAGTGTATTGAACTTCTCAACAAATGCTTTTTTTAAAAAAATGAACTATTGGTGTGTCTGTGCGTCTCAAGTTTATATTTTGCTGTATTATTAATTGACACGAACTGTGTGCTTTGATGTCTGAATTGAACAGCCTTTTACTGCAACTGTTTCCTTTAATGTAAAATGTGTGTGGCATAATTCTCATTGCTAATTGCAACCTTATGATAATATTGTGCAGAGTCCTGCTGACCTCATTTACAATAGCATAAGAAGCCGAGGCCAGCTGCTAATAGAGGCATGCTAAGCCTTTTCTCTTTGGTGGGGTTTTTTAGCATAAATAGAAATGATCAACGTCTAAATCTTAAAATGCAAGTCCTTGGGCACTTGGGGAGAATTTGGATCTAGACCCAAACTTTGAATTTCCAGGCCAGACCCAGGTGCGGCAGCCGAGGTTCCCTGCTTTTGCCGCTGATTTGTTTTGCTCTCAGAAATGTGACCTCAGCATGGAGCAATATAAACCATTAAATAAAACACATGCTGCCCTCTTCCAGCTGGAGCTGTGATAGCGTCATTAGAGCAGGAGGGATTGGCTGTGTTCCCTCCTCTGCCCTCTTTTGATTTTGCTGTAAATTGTCCAGCCTCATATTTATGGTGTTACCGACATGGAGCTGGGAGCAGCCGCCTTTCCCCAGCCAGCTCCTGGCTGTCAGCTCCAGCCTCGGAGGTTTAAACAGTTTTCTCTTTGCAAAAACAACTACCTTGTGATCCATTTAGCTGTATTTAGTTTTACCGCTTGCAACACAGGCAAAACGAGGCTAAAGCCTGCCTTCTTGTGACCTGCATGCTGCACAGAGCATCTGGAAACACGGCTCAAGGAGGTGCTTGAATAAGGCTTTGATGCAGTCCCTATGCTGCAGGCACAGTTCTAAAACCATTGTGGTGTGGCACACACTGGTTTGAGCTGGGAGGGGAAGGGATAGACAAGGTGAGTGCACATGAAGGATGTTCATAGCAAAGGTGGGAGAGAAGGACTCGTTCCCATAGACCCTTCCAACATTCTCAGGCACACGGGGTCTCATTCCTGGGGTTGTCCTGTGCAGGACCAAGAGCGGGACTCGATGATCCTTGTGGCTCCCTTTTATCTCAGGATATTGTATGATTCTATGGCTCTGTGGCAGCCTGCCTGGCTGCTTTGGGCTCACCTGCATCCCAACGTGATGGAGTTACTGCAGCTTCACCAGCTGCCATCTGTCACCTGTCCTAGCCCTGGGACACACATTCTCAGCTCGCCCAGCTATGTTTGAGACAGCACATTCCCACCTCCCAGGGGCATAAGCATTCAGAGCAGGGGTTTGGAATGACAGGGGGCAGTTCAGCTTCAGAAATTGTCACCTGTTTTATTTGACAGCTAAGCCCCTGCCTGTTGTCTGTACCACAGCCATACTGCTTTACTGGAGAGGTGGCACTCTCGGGTAAGAAAGGCAGGTGACTGTCTTACACACATACGCAAAACTCAAGCAAATTCTGTCTTTTTGCCATTTAATTCCATGTTTTTAATTCCTTTCAAGGATCACAGAATCACAGAATGGGTCAGGTTGGAAGGGACCACAGTAGGTCATCTGGTCCAACCTCCCTGCTCAAGCAAGGCCATCCCAGAGCACTTGGCACAGGATTGCACCCAGGTGGTGCTTGAAGATCTCCAGTGAGAGGTACTCTGGACCCTCTCTGGGCCATCTGTTCCAGTCCATGGTCACTACACAGTAAGGAAGTTCTTCCTCATGTTCAGGTGGAACTTCTTGTGCATCAGGTTCTGCCTGTGGCCTCTTGTCTCATAGCTTGGCACCACCGAGCAGAGCCTGGTCCATTCTCTTGCCACCTTCTCTTCAGATGCTGATCGGCATTGATGAGGTCCCCTCTCAGCCATCTCCTCTCGAGGCTGAACANGGTCCATTCTCTTGCCACCTTCTCTTCAGATGCTGATCGGCATTGATGAGGTCCCCTCTCAGCCATCTCCTCTTGAGGCTGAACAGGCCCAGCTCCCTCAGCCTTTCCTCGTAAGGGAGATGCTCCAGTCCCTTCATCATCTTTGTCACCCTCTGCTGGACCCGCTCCAGGAGCCCCATGTCTCTCTGGTCCTGAGGAGCCCAGAATGGACACAGCACTCCAGATGTGCCTCACCAGGGCTGAGCAGAGGGACAGGATCATCTCCCTGAGCTGCTGGCAATGTTCTTCCTGATGGACCCCAGGACACCATTGGCCTTGTTGGCCACAAGGGCTCACTGCTGGCTCAGGGACAGCTCATTGTCCACTGGGACACCCAGGTCCCTCTCCACAGAGCTGCTTCCCAGCAGGTCACCCCCAACTTGTGCTGGTGCCTGGGGTTGTTCCTCCCCAGGTGCAGGACGTGCGTTTGCATTTGTTGAATTTCAGCAGGTTCTTCTCTGCCCATATCTCCAGCCTGTTGAGGTCTTTCTGAAGGGCTGCACAGCCCCTCTGGGGCATTGGCCACCCCTCCCAGCATGGGAGCATGGCATGTATTTTTTATTCACACTGCAGTGCTACATTTTAAGCAATTAAATGACACCTTTACTGACACATAATTTAATTGCACAGGGTTTGGGACATGGAGACATCCATCAGGGACTTCGTGTCTTCTTTTAGGGGCAGATAACTTAAACTGTTTTTAATTGTGCTTCCCATTGTGCAAGGCAGAGCGGTGATGTTTCCCCCCGTGCAAAGTGCAGTGATGACCACTAGTGCACCAAGCTTACAGCCCCTGCAGAGCTCACTCGGAGAATGAAGAAGCAAGTTCCTTGTAATTAAGGAGCTAAGAAGATGCTAATCATCATGATTTGACATTCTTTCACACGGAGCTTGAAGTGGGGACTTGAGTTTTTAAAATATTTTTATGCTAATGCTTTATTTGACTTTTTTTTCCTAGAGATTTGCTAAGTGTCAAATGTAATGACTTCAAGTTGAAGCACAGCACTCCTAATGGAGTGTGTGACCTTTCCACAACCTCACCAAACAGCACCGACGAAATCTCCAGGCACGTTAATTAATACACTGGTACAGCACCAGGTGGGTGTACCTCTAGCAGCTTAACTCTCAGCCAAGAGGATGAAATCCTCCTGCCCTCCCCACACCCACATCTCACTAACAATGATGGATTTGGGACCTAATCAGGCATTAAAACAGAGGATTAGTGAGCTGCAGACCGCAGCGATCACGGCTCGGTTTACAGGGCATGCAGGGGACCTGCAAAAATTGCTGAGCATGCTCCCAGTAAATTAATGTCTATGCACCTGAAAAACCTCTGTGGGCAGCAGAGACTGTTGGGCTTAATAGATAAATGTGATGATTTTGAAAGATCAGCAGAAAAAGCGACACAGAACAAGAGTTTAATGGGAAATTTTAATAGCTGAGCAGGTATAGACAGGTGAGTGTGAAGCACCAAATACAATCCAAGTGTGGTACCACACCCCACTGTCTTACACTTAAACAACCCCCTTTCTGAAGATGTGGCTTATGTAGCAGGTTCAGGGAGTGTAGGGCTCACTTTCACCTGTGTCCAGAAAAGGTCAAGGAGAAGATACGCTCCTAGTTTTTCTGCTTTGACTACACTCAAGGCAAGGAGAAATTGAAGCAGGAAAAGAACACAGCATGAAGAGAAGCAGGAGTTGGAGGTTTCAGAGTTAAAAGAAATGTATAATTATCTGCTTTAGGATCCCTTTTTTGGCTGAGTTGATCATAAGAAGCAAGATCTTTAGATGGCCAATGCTATGCGTACAATAACAAATCATTTGGTGCAATAAGCGCTGGGCTTGCACATCAGTCATGGAAGGTGCTGAACTCCCGCCACCTCTGGCTCCTGCCACAGCCCTTCCTGCGGGATGGGGGTGCAACAACTTGGTGGCTCTGGAGGAAGACACTGTTGTGGGGCCATGTCACCTCTCCAGGGCCTCTAGAAGCCAGTCTGGCCCCTTGGATAGCTGCCAGCCCTGCCAATTGAGGGAAGGAGCCATCCCACCATTTGCTTTACACAAACATGGCAACGTTTGCTGCATGGCTTTGAGGCAAAGCCATCCATCCTGGATCAGGGCTGGGCAGGCAGATCTGATCATTGTTGGTATTTTCACGTAGCTGCTGTGTGAATTATTTCTCCTGCAGCTCATGGCCCCTGTGGAATTGCTTTTAGAGGTGTGCCAGCACTCCTGGGCAATCTGGTGATATTTATCACTTCCCTGCAGATCTGAGCCCAGAGCTGAAATTCCTTCAGAAGCTTTGCCCCCTTGCCAAGCAGCCTGTATAGAAAAGCAGCACTCACTGTGTTGGAAACGGGAGTGTGGATACAGGGTGCTGGTTCCAGCCAAGGAGGTGAGGAGGTGAAAAAGGCCTGTTACAGTATGGCCTTGAAGGGATCTTCTGTGGGATCCAAGAATAGCACCCTGGAGCCACATCAAAGCACTGTCATTTCTCCAGGTCCTCCAGTGTGGTGACAGAGCCCACGTGAGCAGCTGCTGCTGTGTTGTGCTGTCATGGTAGGTGTGTGCCTGCTGTGCCCTCAGTGCAGTGTAAAGGGACTTCAAGAGGATCACCTTTATTCTCTGAAATCTGTTGCTGGCCAGTGCTCTCATACCAAGAGCAGTCATAGCATTAGCAACCTCCTGCTTCTACCAGCAAATTATTCTGCTACCCAGGAAACCTTTGTCCCGCTCGTGTCCCACTCGCCGAATAAAAAGCGCCACCACTTCCATCAGGGGCCCAAGTCGCAGCTCTCTGGGTTTTCAGGAGGCTGAAGGCAGAAGAGAGAATAGCTGGCAAATGGATAGCAAGAAAAAGATCTGATAAAATAATCGAGGGGTTCAGCAAGTGGGACTGACAACAGAAGGGAAAGCAGCTGAAGAGAGGAAAGGATTTCAAACTAGAAGTGTCAGTGGATGATGAAGTGGTGGCAGAGTGGAAGGCGGGCAAATGCTGGCAAATGGGAAGGTGCCTGTGGCACTTGGCCCTTTTCATATAGGCACAAAACCCACTTTGGGATCTTGTGGGAGCGCTGAGTGGTTTGAGAGTCTTCTTTTAGCACATGTGCTGCGTGAATTGCTGGGGGATCTTAGAGCAGTGCAGCCCACATAGGGATTTGGAAGACGATGTTTCCATGAAGTGCCAGAGTGGAATGGTGTTTCACTGCCTTTCTCCAGTTTGTGCTCCCCAAAATCACTCTGAGAACCAGACTAGCCATCAAAGCAGGTGTGAGCTTTGCTTTGGAGGCATAATGGTGGGCAAACAAAAGCACTAAAGGCAGCCACTGAACCCAGGGCACTGGGTGCCTCTTGCACATCTCGCTTGTTTCAGAGCTCCCTTATCTTCCACACCTGAGACAAGAAGAGAGGGACCTAAAGTACATCTTACACCTCCTGGCACAGGATGTCACTCTCTTTATGGGTAGATCCTTCTACAGTGACAGCCCATCAATGAAGGGGTCCCGTGGGATGGATTTTCTGTGGTCAGCACATAAAGCAGGAGGTCCAATACCTTTATAATGTGGAGTGTAGAGGGAATTAATTACTTCCCCTGCTCAGGAGAACTGACAGATGTGTTGTGTGCACAAAAGAGAGACAAGGGAGAGCTGCCATCTGCTGTTGGAAAAATCCTGGTTCGTCTTTTAGCCCAGGCACTGCTAAGAGCTGCAGGTGGCTCATCCGTGCCCCCGGCTCCCATCACACTGGTTTAGCACACGGAGAAATATTCCACAGGGGGACCAGGAATCTGCACCCACCGTGCACTGGGGAGGAGCAAAGTTTTGCCCTGAGGATCTGCTGTTCTCACGTCTAACTCAGGAAAAAGACAACGGATTCACCGGCCCTTTGAACCATCCATACCAGCAGCAAAGCAAAGAGGGAAGAAGGTCTGGCAAACCCACTGTGCCTCCAGGAGGGACTTCGGTGGAAAAATCAACCACATCTTCACATGTAAGACATAGATAGTCAAATAGATCAGTATTTAGACCTGATCTCTGCAGTGGATTTTCAAAAAGCTGAGCATTCTGTATTAGTATGGAAATGAAAGAATTGGTGATGTCCTACACTCCTAAAACCTGGGTACTTAGGGTGAAAAACAAATGTTAATCATTGACTGAAAAGACAGCTCATTTATTGAAATGTCATTTTGAGTCATTCAAAATTATTTATTTGCTTCTGAAAACGTTTACTTCTATTTTCTAAATGACATTTTACATCAGTTTAGCTAAATGTAACTGTATTATTTATACAAGAAAAGACACCCAAGTATTTAATACAAACTAAAGAAAATATTTCAGTCCTTTAAATAGCAAGTTAATCTTGTTTAAAACTTCAATTAAAAACCTAAACAAACAAATTTAAAAATTCTGCATACAAAAGTATCTCTTGCTTACATTTTTTTTCCAAAAGAAAAAAATGAATGAAGAAGAAAGGAATCCATATCATCCTGGTAATTTACAGGGGAACCACGCAATTCAATAATCCAGGACCAGATCTTTCACAAGCAAACACAAACTCATAATACAGCAGTACTGTATTTGACCTGAAAGCAAACACTTTTCAGTTATTATGCTGAATTTTTTCACTGTAAATTGGTATTTTTCTAAAGGATAAAAGAAAAAGATAATAATTCTCGAGTATGTGTGGTAAACTCAAATGATTTTCCAGTAGGAATGCTGGGAGCAGCAGTAATAATAGTTAAAGATGAGTGTTCAGTCAATTCAGTTGTTTGCACTGGTGAATTTTTGAGTAATTCTGCTCTAGTAGATGCATACATGTGTGTCTAAATATAAGCTTATAGTCCATGTCTGAAGCTTTTGACTTATTTACCTTTCAAATAATGACTGAATTATTTTAAAAAAACAACAGCCCAAAACCCCATGGTGATATTTCAAAAAGAAAATAGTGATTTAATGCAGTAATTACGCACAAGGCCTGGTCTGACAAAACTGTAAAATTCTTTTTTTCCCCCAAACAGCTAACGGGAATTTTATCCCACTATACTCCAGAGGGGAAAATTCTTAATCCACCTGTGTTGATGCTTCTAACTTAAACCAGTGTCATTTAAAACAGGAGCTGGTGATCCCAGCAGCAGCTGTCACACACTCAGCTGGGTCCAGAGGGGTGAATTCAGGCAGGGGCAGGTGAAATCCACTTTGCAGGGCGGCTGTACTCCACACTGATCCCTTTTGAAGTGGAAACCTTCCAAAATCGTGGTAGTGCAGGTTTTTCTTGGGATTGTGTGGGTTTTCAGTGGCGTTTGCCCGAGAGCAGAGGCAGCAGTGGTACACCCAGCAGATGGTGCAGCCAATTGTTCCTCTGCAGGGACCCAGGGCTAGCAACTGGTTTTCCCAAGGTGGGTTATAAGGTGTGCTGGAGAGACACAAACAACAGCGTTACGTGGCCAGCCCCTAACAGAGTTTCTGATATTACTCTGGGAAGAAGGTGCCAGAGCTGCTTTCTGTTCCCACACTCTGGTTTCCAAGGCCTGTGGCAGCTTCTGAAGCTCCCCAGCTCTCCCACCGCTCCTTGCTCTGCTGCAGAGACACCTTGAACTTGGCAGGCCTTGCAAAACCCACGCGCCCCTTCCCCTCTGGATGCCAAGTGTGGTAGAGGAGAGGAGCATCTCAGCCTTTGTGCCCTCTGTTTGTGGCCTTTTCCTTCGAGAAGACAGAGGTGAAAATGTAAAGCCGAGCAAAACAATCTCAGTCACTGCAAAAAAATGTTGATCTCCCTACAAAACTGAAGAGAGAGCTGGAGCCCCTGAGGTCCCCACGGCACGAACTGAGTGCAGCGTGGGACGGTGACGCCACCCCAGCCGGTGTCAGACGCTTTGGGGCTGAATCACAGTCTCGCCGAGCCGGTCGGATATCCTGAGAGCTGCAGGCTGCCACGGGATGGCCACGCAGGGCAGGAAACTGCTCCAAAGCAGAAAGAAAACAAATTTAAAAACCCTTTCAGACAGTTGCCAATAAAGTTTCTTTGGCTCTGAGTCTGGGCATCGCTCCCAAATCCAGCCTCTCACCCTCGGATAAAGCACTCCAGCCCGGAATGAGAGTCAGATGCGTGGGAGGAGTGCATGTGTCTGTGTCTGGGCTGGAAAACATGTGTGCCTAGAAAAAGCTTTTTGCTTTGGGCCTTGCTCCAGAAAACCTCTTTCCTTGCTTTTACAACTGTCCCCTGTTCCTTGGGACTACCCAGATGTTTAACCCAGCCTGAGGACAGGGAGCTCAGGAGTTTTCTCTGAGCCATGCCCTCTGACCCCCAGGCCTGGGAGCAGCCAGCCTCGGGCACGCAGCCTCCAGCCCACACCTCTGTTCCTCGAGAGGTGGGTGCGGTGGGATGGTCACCCGGGCCGTGGGGTGACCTGTGTGCAGCACTGGACCCACAGTTTCTGGCTTTACCTGTTGGGAGGGGATCAAGCCTTGGCCTCAGCAGAGACGGGGGACAGCCAAATGCCTTGTGGGGCAAAAGAAGAGAGGGAGGAAGAGGGTTGTTGTTGCTGTTGTCCATTCCTACAATTTTATTCTGAGGTTATATTAGTGGGTGGACTGATTGTCACTTTTTAAAAATCCATATCCTGGAACTTTACAACTACGCGGGAATTCTAGCTAGTCTCAAATGAAAGGAAAACAGGAACCACCGCCATCAAACCGTGCGTACTTAGCCTGCCAGGCTGCAGCAAGAAGCTGCGGAAGGAAAAAAAAGAGCGAATACTTTTCTTTCTCACATCACAATTTGAACCCCAGCCTGTTCCCGGAGGGCAGGGCGGCTGTAACCCGAGGGACGCGGGTGCGGCCGGGGCCCGGGGGCGAGGATGGAGAGGCGCTGGTCGAAGCAGAGCGAGGGAATGAGGATGAGCTGAGGTTCCCTGCCCTCGATGGGGCGGAGGGATGGAGGGCTCGGCCCGCCCCGCACACCTCGG
>VZTA01005576.1:518862-547380 GCA_013398855.1 Mohoua ochrocephala | reverse complement strand
AAGGAAACCTGGGGGAAAAACACGCATTTGTTCTGTTAAGCACCGCGGCAGGCCGGTGAGAAGCGCGTTTAGCGAGCGTTTTTTATCCCACCCCCCAAAACAGCTTGGGAGAATGCTTGAGGAGATGGGGTTGATCTAATGTGATAAATGCAGCACTGCCTGTAGGATTTACAGATGCCAAACTGAATTTATTAGGTCTGCCTCAGTTACCTAAATAGTTGGAAATACTGTGTTTTTACAGGATTCTAGTCGTTGGGATGGGGCAGCCCGTGCAGGCAGAAAGAGCATTATTCGAGTGTGCATGAGGTGGATGAAGTAGTTACAGAAAATATTTTTAAAGTGTTGGATGTTGACTACAGTTATTTTGATTTGTCTCCAGCAAACTCAGTCAGTACTGAGTTAATAATCCAGCAACTTCTGTTATGTATTTGCTGAGTATTGTTCACTAATTTAATGGCTTTCTTGTGGTGTGGGCAGATAGTTAAGTGTAAATTTTAAACGATTTTGCCTACAGCAGTTTTCAGTGGATAATGCTGGAATGTGTTTATTTTAACCCAAGCATTCTTTCTCCTACCTTATCAGCTATCTTTATTCCTACACAGCCCTTATCACGGAGGTATTTATTTATAATCCTTTCTTTGCAGGCTTAATACTCTACACAGAAAGTGAGGCCGAATAACGTGCACATGCCGAGTGCTGGAGGAGAGGCTGAAGGACATCCTGTTTTGTTTCAGCAGTGTTGTTATTCTTTGGGGTGAAATGAAGAATTTGATTTTGTTTTGGAAACACTCATATTTCTGATGCAACTGAACTTCAGTAACCTTTTTGCGGTACAGATTTCAACAAATTATTTTTTTTCTCTCGAACAGAGATGCAGAACTTGTCAGTGTTAGAAAGTCTTGCTGGTACAGACATATCACACCATGGGTCTCCAAAAGACCTGGCGGCTGGGGCAGGTGGAGTGTCTCTCAGTGAAAATGGCTGTAACTGGAACGAAAGGACAAGCAATGAAGAAATTGTTAATCTTGATGTAATGCAGCAAAGCCTCCCTGTAATGGACAGCAAAGGTAGAAGTTGTGAGGGGTTTTCTGAGAGCAGCTTTAGTACCTCAGAACCCAGTGGTTCCTGGGGTGATTTTGAAGGCTTCAAGGAGCCCTTAGACAAATCAGAGAGATTCAGTCATAACCTTGAAGTTTTGGTGAAGTCAGCAAAAACTTCTGGAGCCGATCTGGACCCAAGCAGCGGAGGCTGCGGCACTTCTGCTGCCCACTCGTGTGCTGAGCCATCTCTGTGCCGTGGGATACAGCAGGCTTCGGGCTCTCTGAATGAGGTATGTGTTCACAGCAAACCAAGGACCAGAAATGTTTGTGCTACTGCTTCCTACACCTCCAGGTTTGTATCTGTCTTCTCTGTAGAGCGTAATGCTGTACGTGGAGAGAAACCGTCCAGCTACTTTGCAGCTACCTCAAGTGGAACGAAAGCAACTTCTTTACAGTGTTTGACAAATGCTTAAGTTGTCCTGCTGGAGAGCTTTAAAGAATGCAATGCACTACTTTGCTTCTGGGCACTAGGAATAAGTAAGCATGTAGGCACCATGAACCCTGCCCTGAAGCACATGCAGGTTAAAGCGGGACGACAAGGAGCATAGGAAAAAACGAATCGAGAAGGTGGGTGACAGAAGCAGGGTGGACGGAAATTCTGTGAGTTGCCTGCAAACTTATTGAAGTAAACCCACATACCATTCAGTTGGAAATTGGCAAAATCAATGACTTTTGTTATTTAGTATACTTCCTAAATAATATCAACAGTTTTTCTGGAATTTTAGACTGATGGTGACACACAAGAAATTAATAGAAATTATTTAATAATTCATTTTTAGCTTAGGCTTTTACATTCTCTCTTACAATGTTAATGCTAAAATTCTGAGTTAATAATGCAATGAATCCTTATCAGCACCAAAAAAAAAGGATCAGGTAAAGGGTTATATACCTTGTTGGGATGAACGTGTTTCCATGTGGACCAAACATCCAACAGCAAAGGGAAAGAAAGTAACAAAAGGGAAGAAAGAACATAGAAATACAGAACAAAATCCCCTTGTTCTTACTGCTTTTATCTTTTGTACAGCATTTGAAAAAAGAGAACAATCAGCTAAGACTTCCACGGGGTTAATCTGTAGCAGTAATAACTTACTGCTTGTAATCTGTTGGGTGAGTTTTAGTACGTGTAGGGAACTGAGGGGTTTCTGGAGACAGGATTTCTTGCCCTTGCCTAGGAATTTTACTTGTTGCAGAGGTATTACTAGGGAAAGCACAAAGAAGCAGGTGGGATAAATTATCCACACTGACTGAGTGTAGGTACACAAAATACCTGGTTATTGGTGTGCACAGAGAATTCCAATTTTTTGTAATGCTGGAAATGGGGGACAAGAAGTCTTCTGTTGGAAAAGGAGAATGTTGTAATGACTGAAGCTGAAATGGAGTATGGCAGGTTGCTTGGTTTCTTTCCAAAAGCAGTAGATCTTAATCTTACTGAAGCCTTTCCTTTATTTTGCATTCGTTAAAGGCAGAAGGAAATGTCCAGTACGAGTTAAATAAGTTAACCACGCTTAGAGTTTCAAGTTGTCTTTTCTTGTCTCAAGGTAGAGAGACAGCCACAGAGCTGCTGCAGATTTCTTGGAGTGCAGAATATATGTGTAGCTTGTCCTTTACCCCTATGCTTTTTGTATTGTTAGTCTGAGATCATAAATCCTTTGGGCTGGGGCTCTGGCTTCTGGATGGTCAATAGAAAAAAAGCCAGGTGGGTTGGAAGGGACCTCTAGAAATCATCTCAGGTCAGAGGTTTGACCTTCAGTATTTATTGCTTCAGTTAATCAAATGATGTCAATTGGGATCAGAATCATGTGTTTTAAGATGGAAACAATCATTAATTTCCTTGCAGTATCTGAGTATACTTTGCCTACATGATTGAACACTTCGAGGATGTTTCATGTGCTCCTTAAACACTGGCCTTTGAGAGAGGGACTGGTGCGTGTGTTTAAGCCATGGGGTATTTTGATATAATAGGATATAAAGGATTTATTCAGAAAGTACTGATGTGAACTTTGTACATTGATTTTTTATAATTAGTACAAAACCACAAGATAAATGGAAATATACCCAAGCTTTGTTTCAGAAACATTCACTGAAGGAGATGGTAAAAAAGGTAATAAAAAAATCTCTTACTTTTTATCTGTCTTGGCTAAACTGTAAGTCAGTGACTTCCATGTGTGTTGGAGCAGCACCAAGGCTCTCTGGAGATGCTGCAGTTGTGGCAGAGCTGTGCTTCCCTCGATGGGGGAAGCACAGCTTCCTTTACTCTCTGGGGCTGCAACTTCCCCCACCCCAAAGCCAAGAGCAGCTGCCTGGCTTTCCCTTGACTCCCACCCCATTTCAGTTTTGGTGCCTACCTGGAAGTTGGTTTTTTTCCTTGACCATGTATGCTTTAGCAAGTGTTACTTCGCAGAATTCTGCTTCTCGGGAATCTGTCAGGGTCCTCCATGTTGAGGATCCCTGTTGAAATAATTTACAAATTCATTGAAAGTATTGTGGCACTTTGGGGGAAGATTCAAAGGAATTTACCCAGCAGTCTTTGGATGTCTCAGCAATGAATCATCAGGACAGGCATTTTAGCAAGGCCTTGCTTCTGGAGGAAGCAGCGTGGGGCACAAATTCTGTTCCTTGGAGCGTGGTCAGAAGTGCAGAAGCCTTCTACCAGCTCTGTTGATTTTGTCCACTTATCCTTAGATTAAATCTGTACTCTCTGTGTTCGCCCTACTTCTCTGAGTTCAGTGTAACGGGACTGTGGAAATATTTCAGCTGTTTGAATTACAATTAAATGAAACTATAAAAATATGGAGTGTCCGTGCTTAGGGTTTTCAGACTAAATTGTTGATTGCTGGGCAAAAACCCCAAACTGACTGGTTCCATTCTTCAGCTTTCACACAGCGTTGCTGCTCCAGGATTCCAGTCCCTGGGCAGGGCGATGGAGTCGATTAATTGCTTTTATTTGGAAAATTGCAGTAATTCCTTCTTTGAAGGAATAAAAGGACACAGCTTCTGAACCAGATGGCGTGCTAGCATCCGTCTAGGATAGGATGCAGATTCTGCGTGTTTCTCCTTGTATATGTATTTCTTAATTGTCAGATACCCCTGTTACTTCCAGTAGGCCTGTTTGGATCACTCCTGTGGCTGTGGTCAGTCCTCCAAACCTCCTCCTCGTCACTGCTGGAGGAGGAACAAGGATTTAAATCTGGCTCTGATTTTTAACATAGGCTGGAAAAAGTTTGGTGCAAATGTGAGGATATAGAAACATCCTCACCCCAGCTTTTTTGCAGACTTGCACAGTGCAAGTGTTTGTTGGTAACTGTAGCATTTAGCAGGTGTGTTATATTTGAATTAGGAGTGTTTGAATACTGAGCAAAACCAGCTTTTGAATTGATGCCTGCATCAGATTTGACCTGGACTGACTTAGCTGAGCAGGAGGAGGAGTCGTAAGTGTTAAATATGCAAACCAGTCTATGACCGAGAAGCTGGGAAGTTAAAGGCTAAGGTTCATCAGACCCTCTGGGACTCTTGCTTCCTCTAATTCTAGGTGAATTTCTAGGTAAAGTTTCAAAATACTGAGATATGAGCTCAGTCCTTCTGCTATTGATATGAATATAAATATAAATTCTAATACCAATAACTAAGACAGTCTCTAGAAATACTGCACTCTTTGGACTAGGAACTTCATGAACTGTGGGGATGGCCTGTATGGTGTGTGTAATAAAGCTCTCCTTTTTTCTAGGCAGACCACAGCTATGAGGAGATATTTAAGTTGGGCTTTCCAGAAGTCTTTGTACCACAGTCCAGAGAGAGCATAAGAAGCTTAGAGCAAGTTCTTGATGCAAATAATGAAGATGTTGGGATTCCTGAACTTTTGAAGAATCAACTTTGGTAATGAGCTTAGATTAACAGTTTAAAAACAAAAAACAAAAACCAAACCAAACCCCAACAAAACAAACAAACAAACAAAAGTTCCTCAGCAATTACACTGTTTATTTCATAATTTAAAAATCGCTTGTGCACTTAAAAATCTTTTTAGTGCTATGCTTTTCAGTGTGTAGATCTTACCAGTTTTGTAGCACATTGTTAAAGGAAATGGATGGTGTTTTAGCCATTGGAAAACAATGAAGGGAATATATCAAAATTACAAATTCCTGCTTAGAGTTTTTCCTGCTGTTGGTGTGCCTTCTTATGACTAAGCCTCTGGAATGCCAGAACCCAACAGGCAGCCTGTTCTTCCTGTTTGCTTGTCCTTTCTTTACAGCACATCCCACTTATTTCTTCATCATCGGAGGCTGCTGCTTCTACTAACAACTTACTTGCTGTTTTTTTTCTCCCACCTCAGTTTTCCCAGTTGGTAACTTCTTCTCATGTTTAACCAGATGTGCTTCAGAATCTGTGGTGCATCTGGCTTCTTTCTTGGGCTACATTAATAGCAATTAGTATCATTAACTAAGCTTTCTCTTGCGACAGCTGGAACACTTCTGGTTTTGTTACATGTTTTTTAAGGATCAGTTAATGATCCCTAAAAATACTGAGCAGTATTGTAGTTGCTGAACAGTGTTGCAGTTATTTTTTCATAACTCTGGGGCTTTGTGTCTAGAAAGCTGTGCCAGACCATACTTGAGAAATGCCCTAACACTCAGAAGAAATGTAGGTAAAACTTCGAGTGTGGGCACCCGTTCGGCCAAGTTCCCTGCATATGTGTTATATTTTAATCAGCATCAAACTTGTGGAGAAATATAATTGTAAATATACTCTGCACTATTACAGCAGAGTACCAAGTAAAGACAAAAATTCCCTGGTCTGCTGTGGTACCTGAGGTCAATGACAAGTGTAATAAAGCCCAACTGAATTTTTATGTGTGATGAATGCAGTGTAAGAATCCAAAGTACTGCGTGGAGGGAACTCTCTCCTCCTCACTGTTTCAGCAGTGAGTGCCTTTGGTTTGTTTTGTAGAACAGGTGCTGCGGAGGTGAAGCGTGACCTATGGGATGGAGAGAGACTTGAGAGATGGAAAAGGCAAAGTGCAGAATGAACAGGGCTGAACTCTGCCCACATTTCAAAGAAGCAGCTGAATAATGTGAGCTGTTGGCATGTAGCAGTCTCTGAAATGTGCTTCTAATGCCCTTCTTATCTGAGGAGCACAAACATACAGTTGTGTTGACTTACTGCTTCCACTAATTGTCATGCCAGCTAATTAGTGCATTGGGTTGATAGGTTGGACAAGTGTAGAAAGAGTTTTAAGACAAGTTGCTTGTTAGATCAAGGTTAGTACAGGGCTGTATGCAATAATATAACTGTTGTATACGTTCCCTGGAAACCTCATGCAGCTCAAAACCTCCAACTGTGTTTTGTTTCCTAGCATGGATTCTGGAAACATGTGGAGAACGCTCAGAGACTCTGATAATACCCCCAGCTTAAGACATCCCTGGAGTAAGTCCCATTGCCAAGAAAACCTCCTGAGTGTTCTCGGAATAGATGCAAATCAAAAGGTAATTGAACAATGGTTTTCCCTTCTGCCAGCATAAACACTGGGTTGGGAATGTGATCTTCTGTAAGCTGTACATGCAAATGCATGAGGGACTAGATCTGGGTGAGTCACGAGGGGTTTTTTTAACGGGGAGCTTTTTGAGATGATAGCTTAGTGTTTTCTCATCTTTGTGTGTAACTGACTATGAACTTGTGTGGGATCCAACTTTGATTGTCTTTACATTGAAGTCTGTCCTACACAGGTCCCTGTTGCTAGGTGGTACACTCAGCTTTGGTATAGATGGAGAATCAGCTCCCAGGTGTGTGTGCAGTAGGGTTGTTTACTTTTTTTGCTCAGAGTGCAAGAAAATTATTAGCCTCTAGTATCTTTCTGTTAAGTGAAAATCAGATCTGAATCAGAGAGGCTCTTAGAGTAATTACTGGATGTTTTTACTGTATAGGAACTGAAAGTGTGTTCAACTTCCCTTTTCCTCACATTATCCCTCTGTGCAAGGCTTGAGGGAGAGTATGTTTTACATTGGACTGAGACCAAACCAACAGTGTTGAAAGATCTCAAAAAGAAATGTCTATGTTTAACCATCTCTTGTTTTGAGAAGTAACAGGTGTCAGGGATGGTTTAGTATTCGGTTATTTAGTTGGGATTAATTAGTCACATGTAATTTTCAGAAATAATTGTTTCAATTGATTGTTTAAATTCTGAAGCACGGGGTTGGCAAGGTACTGATTTTATGGGCATATTTGACTTTTCTTGCAGGTTATATACAAACAGAAGGACAGTGCTGCAGGTAGAAACCCATTCTGCACTTGAAAGTCATGTTTATAGAACTGTCATTTAACAGAGAGAGAATGGGAGACATTTCTCCAACACAGCCAGACTCCCAATCTGTTCCTTTATTGCCCCCCAGCATTAAATCAATGCCCAGGCAGCTTTAACTTACATTATTACTTCTTGTCTGTTACTGGAAAATTGTATTGCTTTTAACAATACAGATTAAGAGGGATTTCTCAGCTATGCTTTGGTGTTAATTAAGGCTAATTCTAATTGGAAATGGCTTTTTTATTAATTGAAGTCACAGATCCATGTGTGTAGGTAGAACTGGTTCTGGCATAAAAGGGGGACACATGATAAAATACAGCTTCGAAAGTAAAATTTAGTGGTTGTTGCTTGAGGGAAACTTCTCTTTAGGTTGTATGCATTGAAATCAGATAGAAATGCATAAATAATTTCATAAATAAAATGTAAATTATGTTTTTTTAGGACATTTCAGAGAGCCAGGCTGATATTTTGGAGGAATCAAATGTCAAAGATAATGAGGACTTTAGATTTGATGGATTCAGTGTTAATGACTGCAAAGCACTGATCCAGACCAAGGTAAGAATTGCTCTGGAAGTGAGCACTGCAGAGAACCACAGAGTGTATTTAGCATGTTCCTCTCTGCTGTTCTAGCACATGTTCTCATGTAATGGTTTGGCCCTGGTGTAATTCTTGGATGTGGAGTTGGTTTTTGCTCTTTGAAACCTCTCTGACAGCTTCAGAAAAGGAAGCAGTTGTTTGTTTCTTGTTACAGCCATGCAAGCTGGAAGGAAAATTGTGTCATTCTCCATTGCTGTAAAACACCTCAGGCACCTCAGTCTGTTTTTTAACAAGGTATTTTGGAGGAATATTCTTAACCCAAGGTCCCTTCCTCAATGGAGAATAAAACCGAGCAGCTGTTGTCACTGTGGAGACAGTTTGAGACACACTTTCATTGCTCTGTTTTATTCTATTTGCTGCCTTGGACAGTGAAGGTGTACAACGTTTCTGGGAACCTTGTACATAAGAGATGTACATAAGGCTGGAGAATTCAGAAGTAAAACTTAAAAAAAAGTGCCCAGGTTATTCCTTCTTAACTCAGTTCTGCTTTCTTCAGTGAGTACATGAGGTGGGGATCACCGTGGCTGAATCACATTGGAAATGTGTAAAATACAGGAACAGGGTTTAGACAAAGGAGAAGTGGCTTGAAACATGAAGAAGGAATAAAAGTGAAAAGAATTGTGATACAAAGTTAAGGTAAACGGACAATATTTTTCTGGAACAGCCTCATAAGGGAAAGAACAAACCCTGCAGCTTGGTGTCTGAAAAACAAATTCATTACAAAATATATGTTGCTCTTTCTTATTTAAAGTAAGATCATGTAATGGGATGTCTTCCATTTATCTTCGTGGTTATGTCTTTTTTTTCCTCTAAAAATTTTAAATAAATTTTTAAAAAATTATTTGAATGAAAATTTTTAAAAATTAGGTTGGCATATGCAAAGTGATTAACTTCCTGTAGGATGGAAAAAAATTAACTGAGTTTTTCTTTTTCACTCAGCTGTCTGTGTCACCGGACTCCAGACACGGTCACCTTTTCACCTGCAACCTCTTTTTGAAGACCACATCATCAAATGAAAGCACACAGTGTATAACAATCCCAAGGAAGAAGCAGATTTTTGCTACACACAACCTAAAAATGAAATTTTTCAGTAATGATGTTTGTTGAACTAAATGCACTTTTTAGCGTTGTTTTTTTTTTCTTTTTTTTTTTTTTGAACTGAGTGCAGTTTGCCTTCATTTTGTTACTGATTTAGTACCATAGACTACAGATGCTCTTTAGGACAGTGACATATTGCTGTATATGAGGGACCTAAGGCCACGTTATTAGAAGATATTTCTCCTGTTTAGTTGTGAGGTCAAATTTTGTAATTTTGTCCGGCTAGGTTTTGCTGCAGAGCCGTGTCTCTGACAGTAAATGCTGCAGCTGCAACCACGCTTCAAGATAACTCTGGTGGGCTCTCCTGAACTACTGACCATTCAGTAATGCCTCTTCGATCAAAACCCTCCTTTCCCTGCCAAAATCTACGCGAGTCTCAGGTGTGTTGTAACATGTGCCTTGTCACCATCTCTCCTACTTGCTCCAGTTTGGATCAGCTGAGATCGGTTGCTTTGCCACTGCTGGGTGTAATGAGAGAAGCCTTCTTCATTTGGGGACTTTCAATGGGGTTTAGCAGAATAAAAGTGTTTTAACTTCTGTCTGTGAAGCCTGCTGTGGTGATAGGGGTGGAGGCAGGAAAAAGCTTCGTTCTGGTTTTGGTTTCTGACTGAAATAAATCACCTCGTTGAAGCTGATTGTCACAGGACGTGTTGGGTTCATTTAGCCACGCTTACACCACGCATACCCTGCTTGTAAAAGCTCAGCAGCGTCGTAGTTTGGGACTTGCGCTGCACAAAGGTGTAAATTCCTGCCCTTTTAAAATTTTATAGTAACTATCGACTGTTGCCCATCTTCCTGCATGCTTGAGTGCCACAGGGGATGTACTTCACTGTCATTCAGAGAATCTGTGTTGGTTCCCTGCCAACTGCAACAGCTTTATTTATTCATCGGCAGTAACTTTTACACAAGTTACTGATCTATTTGCTGCTCCGGCCATTCCGAATATGAAAATTTTATATGGCTTTTTATTTTAAAGAGTTGCTAAGCACTGCAACTGATATTTTATGTGTTGAAAGCAGGGAGCAAAGTTGGGTGTTCCAAAACGAAGTCAGTTAATCATTTAATGATGTGCCCATTCTGTTCTTAGAATTAAGAATACTATAAAGCACTGACAGACTTCAACCCTTAATCTAGTGAACTGCTCAGCAGTGACATTACAATTGCTGTAATAACTTCAGTAATGCTTATGATACCTCACTGCCATTAGCATGGGATGAACTGTGTCCTGCTTACTCAGTAGATGGAACAGGGCATTTGGAAAAGTGCTGTCTGAAAGTGGCTCTGCAGCTTCCCCGGCCCTGGAGGGAGTCCTACAAGGCCAAACTGGAAACTCCATGTGGATACAACAGCAGGGTTAACTTTTTCAGTTAACTCTAGATTTGAATTCATTTTCAATTTCTCTTGTATTCTTTCGGAGCTCTTAAACATGGATTAAGTAGGTTGTAGTCATAAGCTCACAAAATGGTAAATTGCCAGTAAATGGTAAATGAATAGTTGAGGTTGGTAATAAACATTATTAAAATCAATTATAAGATTAAAATCCCATTTTTAAGCTTTCAGACAAGCAGGGGCCTGCAGAGGGGCTTGAGGGGGCAACTTGTAGTGCGTGTAACTAACACTGATGCATCAGAGCCCTCTTTTCCTCTGGGTTTTCAATTTTGCCTTTGCTTTTTGCTAACATTGGATGAATGTATCGAGAAATGTTTTGCGCTGTTAGTCTGGGAGAAGGATGAATACGTCATCTTTCCCTCATGTTAGCAGATTTTACAGCCTGTCCAAGGTACAGAATGGAAAGAAAAAAGGGTTCAGCCCTTATGATTCAGCAGGGAAACAAACTACTGGGGTTCCAAAGGTGATGGGCTCCACCTTCCAGGTCTTTCTCTTTTGGACAGACACTGGGCCACCTGAGCCCTCCCTACCTGTAAGCACTGGCTGCGTAAGGCAACTGAGGGACCTTGTCACTCCCATTTCCAGTCTGAGATGAACAAGTTCGCCTCTTCAGGGGAAAAAAATAGCAACATTTGAATGACAAAGCAATTCAATTCAGCTTCAAGGTTAGGGGGTTCTGGCAACCCTCCAGCCCCCATCAGAATTTGGACACAACCAGCACATTTGGGGTTACTCACAAAGACAAAACCGGACTCTCTCAAATGACAAGAGACCAGGGAGACAAACCAAAGTGCAGCCAACCATTTTCAGGTGCATTTCGTAGCAAAAACGCAGCCTCACCTCCCGTGGTTATCCTGAGAAACGAGGGGTGCCGGAAGCGCCTCTGACGCGCTCTGCACAAGCAGTGGCCGCTGGTTTCCTTGAGTCATTTCCTCGTTCCTGCAGTCCCTGGCAGCCGGCCCGGGGTGCCCGCGCACGCTGCGGCCGCACGGGCACGGCCGCTCGGGGCACCCGGTGCCGGTGCTCGGCAACTGCTGCGCGGGGGAAAGAACCCTTCGTACCTCACCGCCTTTGAAGCTACCAATTTCACCGTTTCTCATCTTAGTTACGAGCTCTCCGCTGTGAAATCCTGAGTTTTGATGAACTAAACGTGTTACTGTACCCCGTGTTTGCGGAAAGCAAATACCACGGACTTCTAGCATTTGCTTAGGATTTCGAAAAGGTGAAAACCAGAGCAAGGCAGGAGTTTTGGACAGCAGAGCTAGGCAGGAATGCCTCTTTCTTCTGCTGGGATTAGAGGGAAAATATACCCATAGAACCAAGTTTTGCAAAGTTCCAATCAGCAATGTAATTACTGAAATGCTTCCTTTGCGGAAGGAATGCTGCAAATAGCTTTGCAAAAAAACCCCCTCAAACCAACTTCATTGTGAAAGACTGAACATTTTTCAATGCGTGTTCTAAAATGTGGAATTTAATTAATTATAATAATTTTTAAAAGAGTCAAGAAAAGGTGGGGGAACAGTCAGACTCCAGGATGATTTCTAACTATACTCTAAACCCACCACTGGTTGCATATGCAGAAGGTGGAGTGAAAACCAAAACAAAGAAATCTTGTAAAAGCGTTTTTTCCAAAATGCAGGATCATTACAGGATTTAAAAGCACTCTGGTATTTTTTAATAATGAAGATCAGCTTTAATAGTTTTAAAAATGGGACTTCCTGGAGTACTCCTACTCCAGTTAAGACGGCAGAAGGAATTTGGCTAAAACTGAGCTACCTTCAAATTAATTGTTAACCCCCAAATTTCCCTGTAGATCCATGTTTAACTTTCCAGATCCACTCTGGAAGATTCAAAGAGAAAAAGTTTCTGCTCCTTCTACTGAAATACATCTGAGAACTTCCTAAATTGCCTCCCACAGCACAGCCTGGATGCCAGAGCACAACCAGCCTGGCTTAGGATAAGCAGGCTCTAATGAGAGAAAAATGTATGGAATGACATTGCAACAGTTTTTGCTTTTTTCAATCAAGGCAAGATGCCTCTGAAAGCTGGGCAAATCCTGAAATGCCAAAAATCCTCCAGCTTCCCCGAACATCTGCTTTATTAATACACGCTTCTACAGACACACTTCTGCATCTTCAGCCTCACTTCTTAAAGCCTCACTTCTAAAACCAAATCAAAATCAAAATATTGATTTTGAATAGCTCAAAATTAGTTTTGCCACTAATTTATAACTCATCTTCCTCACAGACCTAATGGATAGGTTATTTAATTTTGTGTATTTTACTGTTGCTTGTGCTGGAAAATGAGTCTTTTAAAGTGTCACTTCCAGCACACAGATTACAGAGCTGGACAGAGCGTTCTGGGCAGCACCCAGACCTCCCCAGCCAGCTGTTTGAAGCAGCCCTGCACTGAGCTGTGCTACTCTGAATGCTTTTTAGTTCAGATCTTTCGGCATGGCTAAGATCAGTGCAAGTATATGAAAACCTACACCATCTTTAAACAGTCTCAGCTTGCTCTGAAAGCTTCAAAAATATTTTCTCAAAACACTGAGCTGCAGCACACCCTCGTGAGGCAGTGTTTTCTGCTGCCACGGGCACAGGCTCAGCTCCGTGCTGCAGCATCCGTAGCGGCTTCCTCGGGAATGAGTCAGTCAAAGGGCTGATGGCGTGGTGCTCACACCACCGGATTTCTGTGCAGTTCCTTCTAGACCTGCGCTTTTCACGCTGTGGTCAGCGGGCTGCAGGACAAAGGGAGGAGGAAGTCGGCAAGCAGCAGCCAGTGCAGTCTCATCAGTGAAAGTTGCCGGAGAGTGCTCTGTTATGCCTCAATGTATACGATATGAATGTTTTTTCCCTTAAAATGGAGGGAATTTGATGTAACGCTTAAAATGGCACATAAAGAGGTCCCTCTCTCACTTAAAAATGAGGGGAAATGGCGATTCTGCCTCAATTTAAACTTTGAAGTTCATTTTAGAAGTCAGGATCTCGTTTTAGAAGTCCACAACAGAAAGAGGATGGAAACCTCTAAACCTGAAGCTGCTGGTTTGATTTGTACGAGCAGCCTTTCACTAGCCCGGAGTGGCAGTGCTTTTGTCCAGCCTGACAAGCACACGGGTCTGAAGAGTCACCACTCCACGTGTCAAGGACACTTGCACCTGACACCTGCTTTCAGGCACAGCAACCCCTGAAGGACACCAAGAGCTGCAGGGGGCTGGGAGCACCTCGCAGGGCACTGGAGACAAAGCCCAGAGGACACTAAGTGCTAAGAACACGTGTCACCTGTTCCCAACAGGAATCCTCCCCACCCCACCTGCTGGAAAAAGGCTCTGTGGGCCGTCCCTTGTTTGGTTACAAAGGGGATGTGAGGGTGTAGTGGTTTTTAGTGAAAACTTAGAGCCAGAGCAAAGCTGCAGCATAGATAGTAATAGCTCAAATAGACAAAGCCTATGGCTTGTGGTAAATGAATGTAACATCCTTAGAAGATTCCAAATTCCACACTGCAGACTCAGGCTCCCAAGCTGGGAGGAGGTGATGCTGTGTAAGACAATGACCACTGAGCAATGATCGTGAAGATCCCAAACCTTAATATTATTATGGGTGTTATTATTATCGTATAGGCCTAAGTGCCCAGGAATTTCAGTGTTCACAGGCCCTCGTCGGAGGCACCCAGCTCAGGCTGTGGTGCTTCCCTAAATGAATCCATCCTTCAGGGTCTCTGGAAACCTCATGTGGAAAGCTGTTATGGTGCCTGGCATGTGTCATTTCTGTACAGGTTTGGAAGGTGTTTAGTATTTCTAGGGACAAAAGATGGGGGAGCAGGGGGTGTGTGGAGAAGGAAAAAGGTACAAAAACCGAGGGAAAATGTTGTGTCTTTGTGAGTAAAAGACCAAAGGAAAGGTGGCAAGGTGCAGTAGATTTTTTTTATGCTTTGTTTTTAAAACAGTCAAATACTGAAGGCTCCAAAATAGAACTGGTTTAAATGCAAAACTGTGGCTTTTATTTCCAAACATACAATAAATAGGTCCACCACAACTAGCCTCTAACTTCATTTTACATGGAAGGATTTTAAAATTAGTTTGTGCATATTTAAAAATTAAACTTCCCTTTGCACGTAATTCCAAACATAACCGAACTGCATTACACACCAGCTCATGGTCTTGGCACTGTGACACAAGCAACCAATTAGAAACAGAGCTTTGTAGCCAGGACTTGAACATAAATTGCATTTTGAATTGTTGATAAAAGATCTACCAACAATTTATAATCTTTTCCTGCAGTATACAAAAAACTTTAGTACGTAAATGCTGAAAAGCAAGGTGTCTTCTCTTCCGTTTCTGTAGAGACTGCAAGGTAAGTGGATTAAGTGTTCACTATTTGCTATATGATACAATTTTCATACCAAAATATCTTTACTGCATAGTAACATTCCATATTTTCAAATGCAAAAAGAGATTAGATGCAGTCTTTTTATTTTATCCCTCATCGCTGAATTTAAAGACTTTTTTAACCGCATCTCTGTTTCATCACAGTGCAGAAGGCCCTTAATATTTCAAGGATTTATTCAGTCATATTTTTAATACAAAAGTAGAGGCTGAGGAAAAGCCAGAGTAGTCTATACACAATGCACAATCTGTGTACATTCTGAAGCTGTACCTCTTCAAGAACTAGTTATACACTCTTCAAACAAATCCCTTTATCCAGCAATTCAAAATACTTTAGATCAGAAGTTTTATATTAGAATCAATACAATATATGCATATAAATACATTTATACCCTTCGGTTGCTAAACAACCCAGATGGCTGCGAGGATGTGACCTGAAATGGTTCTCCATTGGCCTGGGATACCAAATTATGTCGGCAGCTAACTGTTAACCAAGAGAGTCACAGTAAAAATTGGAGATCTCTGCACAAGGTAGGTGTGCCACAGCATCAGTTAAGACTAGAAATACCAGGTGACACCCTGGCCCCTTCAACAGGGCCAGGATTTCAACTTCTGTGAGATGCAATACACAGGCAACATTTTTTCCCTCTGCCGACGCTCCGTTCATAAAAAGTCTCAGCAGAACAAAAACCCAAAAAATACAACAAACCAAAGCAAAGGCTTTACAACTGCAAGTTTCCAAGACAGGTGCTGCAGCTTTCAAGAACAAAGTAAAAGCTTTATAATTAAAAAACAAGGAAAAAAAAATAACAAAACCCAAACCAAAAAGCAATGTGCAAGTGTGAAACTCAGAAGACGATAGCAGGGATCGATCTAGACCTCGGTTCAGGCTGAAACACAGAACCCAAACCGCCTTATGGAAAACCAGTTCTCACTGCAAATCTCATCTCCAGCTGAGGAGGGTGTTTGTGTATCTGTACAAAAACACCCCTGCCCCACCCAGGACAGCCTGGGGCAGCAGCTCGAGGGTTCCAAAGCCGAGGTGGCCCCAGCGGCCGGGAGGGACAGAGCCACCAGCACCAACTCCCCAGAGCCCCCCGGGTGCTCCAGGGGCTGTCACAGCAGCGGGCAGTGCTGCAGCGAGAAGCGTTCTCGGCTCGGCTTCTGAAAGGACGCAGAAATGTTGGCTCTCTGAGTATCCTCCAAAGGTGCTAGAGGTTTTAAGTTTGAAGCGTTTCTTCCCACAATGCCAGGTATACAAATGTGTATCTTTTTAAATAATATTGCACATAAAAATCATCTTAAAATTTGTAGTGAAAGCAGGGTTGAAGGACAGTGTTTACCAAAAGAGAATAAAAAGCTACCTGTACATAGTAAGTTTTAATTTAAAGAACGCCAAGATTATTCAAAATCTAAGCACATAATACTGACAGAAAAATGTTAAATTGCACAATCTACATATAAATTAATTTGTAATACTTAAAAAGTTTTTAAACATTGAATACCCTTGATTTCACAAATCAGCTAGGTCACTGTCAAAGGATCAACTTAATGAGTTAGAAGTACTTTCCCCCAGAAAAAAAACCAGAAACAAAAAGATTTGCAGTCTCAGATGAAGCACTGGAAAGAGTTAAAGCATTTCAGCTCAGAGGTAGTGCTAAACACATCCAACTAGAAGTCCATTATATTTGAACTATGATGAAATAACGTAGTAAAATGTAGAAAGACTATAAAATTTACAAAAATAAATAGTTCTGAATGCTTTAGAAAATGCAAGAGACTTTGTTGGTATGTGTCTTGATCTGCTTTTCTGACCAAAAGAAAGCAAAGGGCGTCTCATTTTTAAAATATACCCATCTCTAGTAACGTGTCTGCAATCCACACAATCTAACTCTGCAACTTGACAGATGCCAGCTTGGCATAGACTCTGATATTAAAAATAAAGTGGAGGCTTTGTAAAAGATCACCTCATATGAAATTTGCTTTGCATGTAAATTCTTCTGTCAAATTAAAAATTGCACATAAAAAAGTTTATTGAAAGAGGCATGAGGGGTGATGAGGGTATGTGCCCATTGTTCCACATACACCCTGGAAGGAAAACGATGATTGCACAGTTCTGATAAATAAATTTTTTTTAAAAAAAAAAAATCTGCCACTTTTTTGGTTTATAAGTTTTGGAATTATTTAGAAAATCCTACTACGGACAAATTATTATTTAGTTTGCTTTTTAAAGAATTCTTTACAACTTTTCCAGTGGCTTTTATCCTGAAACCAAATGAAAGTGGCAGTTTAAAAGTATCTTTGGGTAAAACAAGTATCAGGATCCAACGAGAATTTCCATTATGTGGTCCAACTCACTCAGATCTGTTCTACATATCTGAATGTTGTTTGCTGAAGAAGAATTACAAGATGGAAAGGTTTTCAATGGTTCTTCTGTAGCAAGAGATGGTGATCTGGGCGGCATTAGCGGAGGGCAACAGAAGTCTGAATCATACATTGAAGTGTCAATATCTTCAAAAATGTCATCTATTGCCAAATCCTTCAAGTAACTGGTTGAATTTGAAATCTCAAAGGAACCAAACACACATTCAGCTCCCTTCAAATCCTGTCTATCATCTTCTAGTTTCAGACCAGTATTTTCTGGAAACTTTGGCTGGTCATCTCCAGTAGGAACCAGACAAGTAGGCGGGCTGATATCTTCTACAAAGTCTAAATCCTTCAGAATGGATGAAATAGCAGAGGACATGTCGTCGTCTGAAACGATCAGCAGGCTGTTTTCAATCGGGTCTTCTGCAGACCGCAGGTCACAACAGTGAGACTCTTGCTGATTAATACCTGAAGGCAACTGAAGGGAAATCCCAGGTGACTCCATCCCTGCGTAGCTGTGAGAAGCAGGAGCGATGCCAGGGCAGATATTCACTGGCTGCTGGTTGCTCTCTTGTCTCATCTCCTCCTGAATCTGCCGCACGGTGTTGGCGATGAGGACGGAGCGGTGCAGGTTCGGCTCCACCAGCATTTTGTACGTCTGTAACTTGGTGAGGCACATGTTGAGCACCAGCTGCCTCTTGAGTGGGTATGGCAGACTTCGACTGGAATCAAAGGCACTCGAGAGACCAGCCATGTTCTCCTCATAGTCACTCAGCTTGCGCTTTAGGCCTCTCCCCAACATGAACCTGGAAGGCAGAAATCATGAATTAACTCTGGGCAGGCCCAACAGACAATTCTGAAAACCATGCAGCGTACAATGTTTTGGTGAACCTAGACTTTTGATGTCACAGAGCATCGAGAGGCGGAATGAAATCCTACACAATACCACTTCCATTGAAAAGATGCACTTTCCAGCTATGTTGTTTCACGGCAACTTTTTTTCTAAACAGAAAACATGGAAGAAATACACTAACTCTTTTTTTAAACAGCTATATACTTCTGACTGTCCATATGAAAGAAAAAAGATGCTTATATTAAGGATCAAACAACTCTACAGAATATTCCATCGTTTCCATTTTAACATTCATTCTTGGGTACAGCAGGTAAGATTTCAAAGCTACTTTTCGACACCCATTTCGATCTCATTACGGCATTCTAATGTCTTGCTCAGTGTCTCTGAGAACTCTCTAGAGGACTGATTTTTCTCCTTTTGCTTTGGTGACCTAAAATTGTTTTACAGCAAGACCAACAGCAGGGCCTCCCACGGGATCCTCATATCCATTCCACAGCTTGGTAGTTTGGTTAAATGGTGGGAGGAAATCTGGCTGGGCCACTGAGCTCACAGAGAGACAATATGTGCTCATGGCTGCTCGTTCACAACCTGCTACTGACTTCATACTAAGAACATCAGGCAGGAGGCTATCAAACAGCATTTTAAAAGTGACCAATTTTGGTAAATAGGGAAAAAAAATAGAATTGAGTTGCTTTCATTCTGCTTTGTGTGCTCTTGCATTGAAATAGAGTAGGTCTAGAACAATGTGGTACAAAAACCTGTACACACACACATCTAAAATGTAAGTGATCCAAACAAATGCCTGCTTGGGTTCTTTGCAATTACCATCCCAAGTCTAAAGTGTTTTATTAAGAACAACAAGCCCTATGCAATCACTTATATAAACACAGAAAAGGAGTATACTGTGCACAGAAACACTAGCAAAATCTCAGTTACACACATCCTAAAGTGTCCGTGAATACAGACACCTCAGTCCCAAACAATTAAAAAAAATTAAGCAATCATAAATTAGACACCAGTGGCAGATTAAGGGCAGATCCTTCACGCACAATGATCCAGACCCTGCATGCTGCCGAGGGCCTCCCAACTTCCTTTTCATGTGAGCACTGGATACTGCCAGCAATAGCTCAGCTGATGGCCGCAGCTGCCAGCTGCTAGCCTGTTGCTAGACTTTTGGGGACAAGGAGAAGGCGGCAGGATAAAGCCTCTTTTACTTTCAGGATTTCTCCAGATTTGCAGGAAGCATGGCAGGGCTCCATGGCTACATCCATCTGCCCAGACAAGGCTGTTGGAGAACTCGGCTCCTCTGGAGGAACAGAAAGCAAGCAAGCAGTGCATCCTCCTCAGCAAGACAGGCAAGAGAACACAGACAGCTGCTACAGGAGTTTGGGTGTCAGCCTTCTCAATTGTACACACTGTTTTTTTAAAGGACATGTCTGGATGAAATTCAATTTGTCCCAGGACTGCATTTTTACTCAGGAGGGAGTAATCTGGGCTATCATCAGTTCACTAACATAGTCACTCTTGAAACAGCAACAAAGTTTATTTACTTGTAAGTTTACCAGTGCTGCAATTTTTTACTTTGGAACTCTGCTTTTCTCCAAAGTTTTCTGCTAAACTGCCACAGCACCAGCTGAATCTCTTTAAAAACCAGGAAGTGTCTGGAGGTGGTGTGCCTGTTCACCTGGGTCATCTTCCCACACTGATCATGTATCGCTCTCCCACTCCGGCACCCCATCAACAGCCAGCACCGAGCACTCCATTACAACAAAATCAGAACAGATCTGGATACAAAGTTCAGGCACAACATAAAATAACGGAGTATTCTGGGGAGGCAGTGTCTGTGTCAGGCATCCTCCCTCAGTCAAACCACTGACAATACTGCCAATAACTGATCATTTTTGACACAATCTATGGAAAATCACAATTATGCAGGACAAGTAGACTGTTGCTAAATATACCAACTCTCATCATGAAGACAATCATTTATGCAAATCATAAAAAACTCACAATAAAATTGTGAACTCTCCATTTTAAGCAGCGTTTAAATGCTGTGTACTACCTAAGGCATTACCTCATAGCATCACTATAAAAACGAGAATTATGCATCAAAAAGGCTGTTTCTTCACTAAGCACCATCATTCCCATACACTGAACACTAGTGGGGTTTTTTTGTTCGTTTTGTTTTTTTTTTTTTTTTTCCTCTCAATTAATTAAACAGACCAAAATCTACACCTGTAAGGGAATGAAGTTATGACCATGCAGGAAACAGCAATTCTGACATTTCATACATTCAGAATGCTTGGTTTTGATAATTTACTGCTTTTAATATTTTTTACAAATATACATTTACACTTTGTTAAGCACACAGAACATACTATTCTTATCCCTTTGAATTATATAAATAACATTAATTCCTAACACCTCAAAAATGTGCCAGTATTTAAATTCTGTAAGCAAGCTTAAAGAGCGAGCAGACTATGATATGCAAGGCTGTATAATTTCACAAAAACAACTTAAAATGACATGTTTTACTTTTCAATTCAAACAGTAGTCTAGTTAGACTAAATACTTCATGCTCATATAGGCAGACACCCTTCTTTTCATTCCTCAAATTTCCTTCATAAAATTTGTCCCAGAGCATTTTAGAAATATGTAACAATGCTCGAGCATGACAGCACTTGACTATAAAAATGAAGTGCAAGAAACACGATTTGCTCCAACTTCAAAATGTTTCTACTTAATGTACTCCCCACTCTCAAGATGTTTTTTAAAATATGAAAACACGGTACTACCTTACATTTTAGAAATTCTGTCTAACAATGATTTTTTTCCTAAGAGGAAGGATCCTTAACTCTCCCTCCAGGAGCGAGATGACTTCAAAGGTTACACAAAAATTTGGAAAAGGCTAACAAAAACCAGAGTACCATTGGTACAGTGGATTTAAAAATGACTAGTGTCATGGTTGCTACAGGAGACATTAAATTTCAGTTCTTGTCAAACACACTCAGCTGCTGACCTACAAAAGACACAAAGCCCCTTTGTTACCAGCTAATCTACATTTTATCAGGCCTTTTGCTTTACTTTCTAACACAAGAATTTCTGACAGGATCAGATCCTTAACAAACTACTCTGTATTTTCTGAGTAGCTCGTTCTTCTGTAGTGCTGCGTATTGACATCTCATCCCAAACCCAAAATTCAGTCAGATGCTCTCTTTCACAGCAATACTTTGCAGCGAAGATGCTGATGGCATTATTTAATTATGCAATGCTTACTCCACTTCAATTTTTGGTAGTAGGGCAAAGAAGCAGCCGTGCACACAGGAACCCCCAGTGCCCAGACGAGGAGCAGTGTCAGCCCTGCCATCAGCTCACACGAGGGCACAGCCAGCTCAGAGGAGCACAAAGAGTCTCCAGAAACTGCACTCTCCTTACTCCAGCCTAATTCCAGGAACCTACTCAGATCTCAAAAAATTGGATCAAGTAACAGGATTTTGGCACGTGCCAATCTGATAACTCTGTAATTTGTAAGTAAATAAACTGAATAAAAATGAAGGTTTATGCCAACTTCAAATGTGAGGTCCGTACATAGCTGTTCAATTATAAAAGCAGCAAGCTCGAAGTCACCCTCTTCTTGAACTTGAAAAAGTTCCACAACAATTTTTTTTTTCCATTCAGATGATCTATTTTAGAATCTTTTGTCATGAAAAAAACAGGAACAATGAGGAACAACACATCTCAACTTTTTTTCTGGCATTTTCTCATCCTCTCGCATTATAGCAATGCAAACTGAGCCACAGGCCATTTATGGGAGAATGCTTTTTTAATTAAAATAATTTTTAAGATACAGAGAAAAGAAAACAAAGTGAACTCAATATTTGTGAGTACCAAACTCTCTATTCACATCACTGAACTACAATGGAGTCTACATAGAAATTCTGCCCTGACAGCACGCTCCTCAGTTCCTTCCAGTCCTCCATGGAGGACATTTCATAGCAACTCCTCCCTGCTAAGACGGGAAGAAGCACCCAAGCACTGTAATCCTACACCATACCAGGGTTTGAAAAAACTTGGGAGGGAAGAGGCACGTCCCTGGTTGGCAAATCCACACAATACCAAACAAACAGGCCTGGTCAGGGTGCAGCTACTCAGAAGAAACATTCCAGGCTACCAAGAAAAATTCACATTGCGACGTGTTGTGGACAATACAGGGCCCGTGCCACCATTTCAGCTCCATCTGTCACAGGGCCTGACAGTGCAGCTGCCACTGACACATGGTTGGGAAGTGCAGCTGGGAACACTCTCAAGGAATAATGCAACATGTGAAAACCCTCAATTACTTCTATCTGGGCAAACTACTACTTTAAAACTTTTTTGGAAGATGAGGGAGAAGAACTAAAGAGCGAAGTTAATGTTTAGGACTCAGGACCTCACAGAGCTTTAATTTTCAGCAGAGAAGAGCTTCAAAAATAATGAGTGTATCAAACACAACTGCCACGGTTAGTGTTGTCTGAACATGAACTTTTCACGCACAAAACAAGCACTGTAATCAACTACACAATAGTTATTTATTTACTATTAAATATGTTTAAATAGCAAGATCATCAATAAAGTACCTGGCCTTCACTATGCAGGTAAATATAATTCATAGTGGTTGCTTTTGGCTTTTCTTTTTAGAATATTATTAAATTCAGACTTGCTTGATCCTTTCTGTACAGCCACACTGTTGCATTTTTCAGCCCAAGACTGTCTCAAAGTGAAATCTTACTTTTTCTTACAGGACAAAAATACCAGCTTTGCAGATGTGTAAGCACCTCATGAGTGAAAGCTGCCTGTCCAGTTTGCAGTAATGCAACTTATGTATTAAAATCAAAATTAGAGACTCCTTGCTATTGTAATTTGGGCAATTTTCTTTCAAAGTCTCCTTTGTCTCGTAACTGTAGAAACCATGTAAGAGTAAAGACAGACAGACGTCTCTGTGGGCTGTAGACCTGTGTTAGTGACTGACCAAGGCTGGCTGATAAGCTGCTGTCCTGCTCTCCCCTCTCGTCCACGGACACATCTCACAAGCACACATCTATCTGCAGGAAGTGCAAAGGAAGACAAACATCCCACAGTTACGGCTGTTTCCCAGAATTATTTGATGTATGCTGCACGCTATTTTTAATGAAAATCCTTCCCCTACCCGACACACATTTTAGCTTAGGCGACACAACTTCACGAACAGTTTTAATTAAGTGCTGGACTGGCTATTGGCTTGTATTTCACGTAGAAGAAAGTGCACAAGAAAATGGAAAGGCTGAAGGTGCAGTTAACAGACACAGCACAAATCCCTTCCTCCCATCCGGGCTTAGTGCTGATCACTTGGACGTGCCTTACATAACACCATAAGCTGTCAGACCACACAGAACAGTGCCTCTGATCTGGGGTCCCCAGCAAGTGCTGGAGATCCCCACACCACATCTCAGCTGTTACCCAGAGCAAGTGAGGGAAGGACTAAACACCTTAGGAAACACCAAAGTAAAAAGCAATTTGGACCTGAAGACACTTTCAAATATACAAAAATGTGTTTAAGTTCAGTGCCTCCCCACCCCCCCCTCAGCCCTGCCCCAGTTTAGCCAAGATGAGTAACTGCTGGAGAAGGCACAAGTGACTAAAAGTGTGCATACAGGGAGGAGTGCAGTCCTACCAGCTTACTCCCATACCTAAACTCCTATGCAACAACTTCTTCACAGGAGTCAGAAATCACCAGAAAATAGCAGCTCAAAGAAAGGAGACTTAATGTCAACTTTTTGGTCAACAAATCTTGACATATAACACACTCAAGTCTGGTACAAAGTATCTGGAACACAGAACCAAGATATGCTACTGTTCAGACTCGAGAAACCCAAACAAAAGCAACAAACAAACCCAAAACCAAACACAGACGCACACACCCCAACCCTGAAAACAATACAGAAAAAACCCCCACACCTAAGGTTTTCCCCACATTTTAAAAGTACGACTAGTCTGAATAGCATTCATTAGGTATAGGAAAGGAACGAGAGGAAGACTGAGTTTAGCACAGAATTATTCTGGAATTAATAACCTTCCCACTGTCATTCACTAGGTGTGGAAGTGGAGAATAAACCTGAATCACGCACTAATATTGTAGGAGCTGAAATGATGTTTAGGAAACACTTGGAAGTAAGTTTTACCTCGATTTAGAAATTAGTTTGAAACCCCCCACAACAACCTGTTTATGTTATGTCTAACGGGATCTGGAAAATTCCTGCACTTAAGGACATCTTTCTGAGTTCCTTACTCCCATCTCATTTCACAAAGCACTGATAAGAGCTTTGCTTTACAAACGATGGCAGCTAAGTTTCAGAGCGTGACATTTCACTCAGAGAAGGAACTGCTCTGTTAGGATCTGTACCTTCCACAGCTAAAACAAGTGGATCCAGGCTGTTCCCAAGAGTAAATGAACCACATTCTCAGCAGATGATATCTAACACTTGAGTACAAGGGAGAGCTGCTGAGGGAGCTCCAGTGTTCCAGTGCTCAGTAGAGAGAAACTTCCATCCTTAAAAAACCCCAAACTAAACCACTATCACTCTTGTCTGTCACTTGCGTATCTCATTCCACATTTACAAATAAAGCTCACATGCATATTTTTAATGAGAATGTGTTTAGCAAAGTTTTTTCCAGGAATTTTGGGTGGATTTTTTTTGTTTTTAGTGGAACAAGGGCCTGGAATCATTTAAACTAAGGATCAATAGTAGCTGGCAAAAGCTAATACATGATCAAGAGTTACTAAACCTAGAAACTCTCAGTAAAACTAAACTATAATTAAATGAGAACATAAAGGACACTCATAAAGGAAACAACAAGAACCAGACCAGCACGGTTCCACCAAAGCATCTCAGTGGAGAGACGAAGGATCATTAGATCTGCAAATGCAGTGACACACCTCTTCACAGCTTGTTCTAGTCAACTGAACAGTTCTCAATCCATTTTCCTTACCCTATTTGCTTCAAATAGATACTGGATGCATTCACTTACATAACACTGACACGTTTTAGGGTTACAGCGATCTACAAGATCCACTAATACAGGAACTTACAGCTTGTTAAATATTAAAAATTGGCATGCTCATACTTTAACAGGAAAAATTGGACCATTAACAGTAAAAGCAAACAAGAAAAAAAGCTCTTTTCCCGATAGAGGACCGTGCATTTATTCTTTCAGTAACCAAATCAGAAATCACTGAATTTTCTCTTGTAGCACACAACTTTATTTCAGTATCTCAAGTGCCACCTTCTCACAAGACAAGATTGTAACACTCAATTTTAGCAGCTGAACAGTGAATCTCACTGTAAGATTTAAGCCTCAGTTAACCAATTTCCAAGAAGAATGTGATCTTATGGCAATATGCTTTGTTGCATTGTAATAATTCCCCCTTATAAAAAACAGTAATGGAAATTCAGAATACTCAAACCAAAGAGTTTATACTATCCAGTAAGTTTAAGCACCTCACTTTATATTATAAATCCCGTTTTTAAAAGACGTATTTCAGTTTACCATTCTAATCCACAAGTAACATCTGCAGCCCATTATCAGAACATGCCCTATGCACGTAAGATACAATTTCATAAAAACGTACAAGTAGTTACCCTCAGAAAACAGAAAGGAGTCCAGGCAGGAAGATTCTGGATTTTGCATAAAGCGTGGTCATCCAAGAGTCTTCAACTATCCCAGAGGCCAAGCCATCCACCAAGGTAGGATGATGCGACTTAAGAGGAAAAACAAAACGAAACCAGAGTATTTAATTACTATGTGGTGGTTTTTATTTTTTTAAACCAGAAGCATTAAGCACACAATTCAATACAACTTTTTCAAGGATTTGTGCTAAATTCTATTAAAACAGATAAATATGGGTAAAGCCCCCTAAAGTTCATGAAGACACTGAAATAAGAGGACCTAACAGTTTCACCTGTGAACACATAAAACATGAAAACTATCTTTCATAAATGAGTATTACAGAATGCTGATCCTCCAAGTGTTACACTTTAGGATAAGGATTTGCACTGATATTTCTTCAGGTTATCAAACGCCAATTTACAATTGTAATCATCTCCAAAATCACATAATCAGGAGAGAGAATACCGTGCACTGTGAAGAACTACATTTCAGAATTATCTCCTAAGGCTTACAGGCTGCAAAAGCAGTTAGATTTTTATTTAATTCCCCAACTTTCCTCTATTTCAGCATACACAAAACCAGTATGAGAAGATATTTGATAAGGTGTCCTATGATTGTGTCTAATATTCAGTCTGGCACCATTTCCATCAAAACCCTGATATAGCAACATTTGCAGTATGGCTAGAGACCCCATGGATTAAATCATGGATTAACTCAAGGCATTGGAAACTGGGAAATGTGAAAAGGCTGAAGTGACAGTAAACTGTGGACTAGGCTAGGAGATGTGGAGGGAATCGCACGATCCATGCTCTTGAGGTCTCACCTCCACCTGGAGAATCAAACAGTTGTGAATTCCAAGAATTGAAGCCCCTGCAGGGGCTAACAGCCTGCAGCCAGGATTGGATGTGACATGCCTGTTTGTGCACATCACACACACAGACACCTGACCAGCTACGGCAAACTGCCTCACAAACGCACCGCAGGAGCATGGATCGGTACTATCCGGATAAACACAGTCCTTCGTGATCAAAAATCAAGAGTTCATACATTATTTCACAAATCTTAAAATAATACGTAGTGAAAGGCAGTCTTACATTCAGACAGACGGGCAAGTAAACGCCTACAGTGCATCTTACATAGCAACTCATAGCCTGATGCTACCCAAGGGCTCCTCCGCTTACAGAACCTCGGAACTGTAAAGATGCAGTAAAACAGCAGTAAAATGCCCATGACCTAAGCAAGCCAAATCTAACCCACAGCAACAAACACATCAACATCTCCCTCCTCCTCCTCCTAGAAGCTGACTTCTTTCCCAGTATAAGGAAATCCACTCCACCTGTAAATAATAATAATAATAAAAAAAGCCCCAAACAAAGAGACAAATGAAGATTCATAACCTATTTTCTCTGAAACAGCAGGACTTCAGATGGTCACTACTGAGGTTCATTAAAGTGTACTTGTTAGGTCACAGGGAGAGGTGTGCAGTCACTGCATTTTCTATATACTGAATATAAAAACACACGTTTTAGAGCTGTAGGATTCTTTAATGCTAAAATAACTTCACAAAGCTAACAAGCATACCAAAATGTTGAAAAGTTTTAGATTTTAGCACCTTAGCTAAAAAACCCCAAACCCAACAAAATTAGAAGCACTGGATAAAAAAAAAAATAGTACTTTTACTTGTATTTTAGAAGTCCAATATTTCGCTAGAAGGAGATGAAGTCAAGAAGGTTTCAAATTTAATTTCTTTATTATATACTTCAAGGGATTCCTGCAGAAGTAACTGCGGAGGTTGTGACTTTTGCCCTGTATGATTTCACACTGGGATGAGTGTCAGGAAGAAGTACAGAGGTAAGGTTATTACGTTTAGTTTTTACAATCTGTTAGGGAAAAAAAGACAACTATAGAAGACACAGAGTAGCTGTAAATCACGATGAATTTTATCTCTAGTGGATTACTTTCTGTTTCTTCCTGTCTTCCCTTCCTAGTACCTGTTTAGGGGTCACTTTAGAATTCTGAGATTACAATATCATTCCAATGTTAATGGTATTTCCCCCATTGCAGCTCACGGCCCGAACGACAGAATTTTAGCCACGTCAAAAATAAAGTGGAAAACTACTGCCTACGGCTCCTACCTATGCTTTTGGAAACGAGCATTCCAACAGAGTTTGAAAAATTCCAGGCCTAACTAGGGCAGAAATTATTAACTGCACCTATTTGCGAGCTTAATCTGCAATATGCATAAAAGAGACCAATCTTACGCTCCTCCAGTCCTATCCACCTGCTCGTAGCCCAAACTAACACACGTTTACTGAGCCAAACAAAACCTGCTATTAAAATGTAACTGCAGCATATACCTAAGTCGCAACTACCAAGCGGCAGCGATCAGGAGTGCCAGGATGGAAACGCTGGGATTCAGGGAAAGCCCTTTCCTGCCGCCCTCCCGCAGCCGCTCCCGCGGCTCCTGCCACCATTTGGCCTTTGTGGAAGGAGTGTCGGTGCTTCCTGCGGGCGTCCCGCCCCCCCCCTCCCCGCGGCCGTGGGCAGCGGTAACCAGAGACAACCTTGGGCTTCCCGAGCTGCGAAAAGTTACACTCCTCCCCCTTCCTCCGCTCGGCTCGCTCAGACCCCGGCCGGGCTAATTATAACTGCGCGAACAACTTCCACCGCCGGCCGCGCTCCGGGCGCTCCCCCCGCGCCCAGCCCAGCTCCCCGGGGCCGCCGTGCCCGCACCCTGGCCCCGCTATGCCCCCCGCAC
>VZTA01005576.1:503519-518034 GCA_013398855.1 Mohoua ochrocephala | reverse complement strand
TTTTTTGTATCAACTCGCAGTTCGTCTGTGACCAAAACTACTAAATTTCAGTAAAAGGCACGCCCAGGGCCTCCACCGAGCAGCGTTCCTACAACGCCCGATGCCAGGGCTGTTGGGAAACGAGGCGCACACGTCTCCAGACCAGCCCTAGAGCTACGTCAAACATTGCACAATTCTCCCATGAATACTCACTTGATTTTTTTTTTTTCCTTCAAAGATGAGGTGGTTTTAGCCACGCTCAAACCTCGTATTTACTTTTCACGGGCATTTACGTAATCAAGTTACATTGGCACGAGTGTTTGTACAAACCAGATTTCAAAATCTGACATTGAAGTATTTGTAAAGATTGATTTTGAGCCTTTGTTGAACCCTGCCATGGGTTGGTTACCTGATGCATCCCCAAAAAACTGCTTGATCTAAACCCATCTCTGAAAGAGCCGATCTCTTGGACAGTGAAGCCAAACAAAACTCAAGGACGTTTGCACAAATGGGTTCCTACACTGAAGGCGAGCACAGACCAAGTTCACGCACAAGGTTCCGTGTCGATCTCATAAATACTACCGAAACATTTGCAGTTATCTGATGGAGATACACTACAACTTCGATGAAAGATCAGCTGCTTTTTGTGATTATTCAGCAAAGGAGATTTTTTTTTTAAACCCTCAGGTCCAACAGATTTTAACCCTTGTGTCTCCTGATGGGCACTCGTGAAGGGGTAGGAGTGTGCAAGGCCTGACCCAAATGCGGGGGCGAAGGGAGAGAGACAGAAAGCCGGAGCTGACCCCCTCGGGTCCCTCGCTGAGGGCAAAGGGACCGTCTCTCCAGGCCACCTCTCTCCTGCAGCATGGTGCCCCCGATTCCTCGGCCACAGCTGTGCTCTGACCTCACTGCTGGGGGTCACGGAGCACAGAAGGGGAGCAAGTGCCGCCGTGAGAAGCACTAATGAATCCTTTTTGACACGCTGCTGGAGCTGTGTCGCCTCCCCGAATGGCTGAGAGGTGACACCCCGACCCTCATGGTCTATCCGCTGCACCGAGTGTAAGCGTAGGACCAGTGTCAGCACGGAGGGGCAGGAGTGGACCAAACATCTCCCCCATACCCCTTCCCTTCCCACCGCACACTGTGGCTTAAGTGGAGGAATAACTCTGAGATGTTCAGGATCCTTCTGTCTGCTAAAGTCAGCCAGGGACAACCAGGAGTATTACACCAGGACCGACCCCTGCCATATGCTCGGGATTACCGCCAAGGAATAGACACGGGATAGGCGTACAAGGGTAGCTGGTGCAGAAGGGACAGATATCTGGATTCGTTATGTCTAATATGGAATATAAAGGGGTAGTTTAACTAGCGGTACCACCGAAGTGTCCTCACAGCCTGAGCAAAGATTAGGCTTGGCAGACTTGACCCCTGCTGGCCAAAAGTCTGTGACCTCTGGGCAGCCCTGCAGCACCAGTACAGTCCTAGACAATTCTCCCTCTCTACAGCTCAAGGCAATGCTTGAGCCTCTGGTACAGCCCTTGTCCTTCGGTCCAGCAGACCTCCCAGAAAGACACCAACACCGGTCACCCTGCTCTCCTCACTCTTTCTTGAGTGATTAACCTAAGGTGGTCAGCTGTTCTGTAACCAGTTTTTGTTCTGTGCAATAGAAAAGGGTGAACGTGCCTTCTACAGCAGGTGTTTCTAGAAAGGTCAGTTGTTTCAAGCATGCTCTGACAAAAGCTACCGAAAGAAAGAACCTGGAGTTGTTTAAATGCATGCATCAGAACTTTGGATTCGTGGCCTAACACTTGAAGAAGTTAATAGAAATGACACAAAATTCGGTGATTATTCACAAAGGGTTTGGTCACTTTTTTGCCCGTGTTAACAGTGGGATTCACATAAAAGAAGTGGAACCTCGTTTAGCTTGGCAATAGTTAATGTCTCATGTGCCAGAGGAGCCATGCTTGTTTCACACAGTGAAGAATTCAGGGGGCTGAGCTCACATGTAAGGTCTTTCTTGAGAAAAACCTTCCTTTAAAAGGCCCTTACATTCTCAAATGAGGTCATGTTCTAGGAGTCTAATGCTCTCCCATTTTGACTTGAACTAAGCTTGAGGCAAAAAGAGGATTGCATATGATTTTTTAATGATTTAAATGTGGCCTTTCAGGATGACTATACTCACTGCAGCAGGCCAGGATGCCATTCTCACGAGCAGCATATTTGCTTTTGCAGCAAATTTCAAGTTAAACCAGGAAAAACCGCAACCCCCAAACCAATCAAGGTCTCTATATAACTCATCTGAAAGGAACGCTGGAGGTTTGCTGCTTCTTCTTACCTTCATACTAGGCATCTATTCAAAAACACGGTTCCAGGAACACAGGAACTAACGAAGACTGCTTTCCTATGGATTTATGCCTGTGATTAATCACCTCTGTGTCCAAGGTAGGAGCTCTAATTGAAGCTGGTCTCATGCCTGGAAACTTAAATCTCTCCCTTATCTGGATTACTGGATATCAGTACAGAATGCTGTTTTCTTCTGATATCTCCACACTTAGGAAAAATTCTAAAAATGTAGTGACTGTGAGATCTGCCAGATTTGATTGAAATGAATTAGCTATTCTAAAGCTGAATTGGCAGAATGATTCTGTACCGCCGTACTTCCATAGGGAAGTGAGAAAGGCACGGCACACTGCACTGAAGTCCGCTTAGTTTTACCACCTCTGTTTGGTGGTAAAGCCACGCTTACTCAGGTGTTTTGGAAAAAGCCATGACACGAGACGGTTATTACAAAACCTAACAACACCTTACTGAATATTTCTCAGAGTAGGAAATCAGCCATTGTTCACTTTTGTCAAAAGAATCACAATTTACAAGAAAAAGCACTTTCAGCCTATACCTTCCGAACAAAGCAGAGACACAAAAGCAACCGATGGTACCGAGCTTCAATTTAAACAATTAACCATTCAACAATTTTGTCTTAAACTTCAGTCAGCTCACTGGACACAAAATAATCCCAACACCCAGTACTTTTCATATCTAGCCTTTTTCTCAGTAATGATTTTAAACACAGAAAAGTGAAATTGTTACAAGTATTGGGGTTTTTTTTCCTTTAAATATTAAACTCTCTTGGTTTTTGAGTTTGTTTTTTATCAACATACCTGCTCTTCCCTTTGGAAGTCCTGTTTTGTAAGCTTCCACAACCCCAGGCTGAAGTTGCATTAATTTTTCTTGATTTCCTCTCCAAATTTTGTCTGTAAATGGAACGTGAAAAATAGTATATACAGTTCCTTTGCTACAGCACTTTACTACTGCAGTACATGCACTTCCCACAAGCTCCTAGGGGACTTCCAAATACCGCACACCTGGGGATACAATTTCTGTTTAATTCTGGTTTTGCAAGAAGTCATGTAATCACCTGTATCTTCAATGACTCTTCCCTAAAAAGATGGCAGTTGAAATGACTCAGATGTTTCCCTGGCAATGCAAAGCGGCCTCTAGCATTAGGTTTTCCTGTTGACATGTTTGTCATGCACGAACATTTACCACAATAATTCTTCAGGTCATAAAGCACTCATTTTGGGGGAATGTTGGTTAAGCAAATGAATAATTGTTGGGCTTTTTTAAGAAGGAGCTACCATGCAAACTTATGAAAATCATGTCAGATAATGAAATTTTAGTATTTTTCACTAGCTTTTCTTTTTTTAAAGGAAGGCACTACAAACATCTAAAATAAGTCTCTTTCCTGACAAATTGTTCAATGGGATTTCACCTCTCCATGAAAATTCCTTGGAAAAAAGTAGGAAAATTTATCTTGACTGTCAACTTTGCAAGAGACACCAAAAGAACTTCAGACAATCCTTGCAAAAGCTTGTATTTGATAAGCCAGATTGACAAAAATACGTGTGTTCCCAAGATGTTTATTTCATTTCTTTGAAACTTGGTGGCTTTGTACTCTTAGTATTAGTCACAGAGCGTGAAATCACTCATTTAAGAACTGATGAGCAAACAAAATTTGTCATCATCAGTCATGGGATTTTTTGCATATGGGACTAGGCCTGAGACACAAGCACACTTTCATTTTAAACAGAAGTAATTTTTGAAAACATTTTTATTTGTCTTATCAGAGATGTCAGAAAACAAAGGTGTTGGGGTTTTTTCATTCTAGCTTCTGACAGTTTGTTTACTTATAAGGGAATATGGAATAAGTTGCAGGACTGTAAAGCAGTCACACAAATCAATATTCTGAGACACAAAAAATCCATAATGGTCTGGTAATTACAATATTAAACTATACTCTCAGTCAATTTACAATAATGCCTTTTAAAATGCTTCCTAAAGCAGCCCAGGCATACCTGAGACTTCAAAAAAAGACTAAGGACAGCTTTGAAAAGAGGCAATTCCTGGTGAGTCTGAAGGCTCAGCTCACACGTGAATCCCTAACCTGCTCCGGGGCTGAAACCCTTCACTGCTGCGCCTCCAAGGCAGCCTGGTCAGGAAAGGTGCTTTTTCATTCAGAGACCCGATTCTCTCTTCATTGACCAAATTTGTCCTTTAGGCAAATACAGCTACGTTTGTAGAGACAGGCGATGTCTTTTGCTAGGCAAACTGGCAGAGCTGCGGCAGAGAGAGGGGGTTAAAAGAAACCAACAAGCACCACACACACAGAGAAGCAATAAGCAGACAAGCCATTGATATGGCAGCCTGGATCCTTGCACTTCTTGCCTTTGCTGAATGCCCGAGCTCCAGAAACTCTGATTTTCTGGCAAGGGAAAAGGAGAAATAAAGCCACAGGCACAGAGGCAGAAGGGGACAGATACTCAGTGTTACCTGCAAAGGAAGCAGATTGGATATTACCTATGTGCTTGATAAAGCTTTCTTTTGTGCGAGTCTACAGCCTAGAGCCACCGGGCAGACCAACAGCCTCGTTTCACACACAGCATTGACGCCGTGCAGGCTCCATCACTCTTCCCTAGGAGCACAAGAGAAAAAAGGCTGCTAGGAGTGGCAGCAGAATCTCTCAGAAGCCTTTCCTAATTTAAGAGGCTAAGTTGTTTTTTTTTTTTAAATTTTCCATTTACATGTAGAAATTTAAAAAATCCCCACCACTAAGTATCATCTCTCGCCATTTGTAGTAACAGCTCACTAAGTCAGAATTCACAATCTTACAGGCACCTTTTCATTTCTGATGTCTCTCAGAACCTTAGAGGATCACATAGAGGGGGAACTTATTGTATTAACCTTTAAGTGATGCATATTTAACCAATACCTCTTTGGACTAGCAAAGAAATGACAACGGCAGCTAGAAAATAAAGCGCTTTTTTAATTATTCCTTTTTTCTTCTTCTTNTTTTTTTTTTTTTTTTTTTTTTTAAAACCAGGAGAAGTGAAGCTGAAGTAGACTGAGACACATTATTAAAGCAATAGGGAGACAAGCTGATTTTACAGACTGGTCTCTGCAAAGTCAGACCAGTTGTAGGCACACATCAGTTCTGCATGGTGACTGTGCAAGTTTCAGCAATGCCCATTCTTACATCTGCTGAGCCAAGATAGCAGGCTTGTAAAAGCATATAAGATTTGGCTTAAGTTTTAAGAATGTAATAAAACAGGATATATATTTCTGTTTAAATGCTTAACTCCACGAATGCCTACTTACCTAACACCTTTCCTGTTAAGCCAAGTAGTCTCTATAAATTGTTTTAACTAGGCACAGCTTCCTCAGTAAAGGAATGCACCCAGCTAATGCTTTGTACAGTAATAAAGTATAGAGTTATAAATACACACATGTGCATTTGACAGTTTAACAAATGAACAAATTATACTGATTCCTATCTGTAACAGGCAGACTGATGCACACTAAGGAGGTGGGGAAGAGCATTTTTAAAATCTTAACATGAAATTGCTCATTTAATGAAAATGGGGGGTGTGGGGGCAGAGGGAACACCCACAATTGCTCAAACCTGTGGGTTTCCAACACAGTTCAGAGCAGTTTTGGGAAAGTTTCCCAGAGGAACAGAAGATATGTAGTTATTCCAATCAATGCTGATGTTCCCTTTATAAAACTCTGCCTGGCTCTCTGTTTTACCCTAAGGCATCTGCTGTCCAGTTCAGTGGTTCACACATAGAAAAGCATAAAGAAAAATTACCTGGAGATTTCTAATTTTTGAAGGAATCTCTGATACTACAACAAACACTACCACATAAGCCAGATTTATTTCACTGTGAGATATGACAGTTTGTGTCTATATTTGGATCCCCCTGAATCAGCATTTATTACTGCAGTACCTATGAGTGATCTCTCAATTAAGACATGTAGCACTGGCTTCTCTTTGGTCCAGCTATATCCTGCGGACGGAACTTGCAAGTGCCTATATGCTATTTTGTCCTGTAACATGAAGTTATTAAGTGAGAAAGCAAAGTTTAACTACTACAGCAACTACAAGTTATCTTATGCCAAATGTAATACAAAGAGACGTTTTCCAGTTCACTGAAGACTCACACCAAGTGCGTGGTTTCATAAGATGGAGCCAATAAACATTCAACTGTCGAGTTTGCAAAATTCAGCAAAATGAGACGATCTTTCCTCAAAGCAGATGATTCCAAAGCACATAAGCTCAGTGGTCTCCTTATTCTTGAAGTGATGCTCAAATGGTCTCAACACCCCCTTGGCACCCCCACCTCCAATCCCCTTTCCAGGTTTGAGAATCTGCATCGGAGGTAAGGTCACTCATGGGAAGGCAGAGCCTGTCAGACACAGCAAGGTTCTCTTTTCATGTTCAGCAACTTGCTTGGTTCAGATCTACAGAAAACAACCACGTTACTGACAGATGTCTTCCCCCGGCACAGCCATGGCCAACACATTCCAGAAACCAATCCGTATTCTCCCCTTTCCCGACTCCCTGCTAGCTTGGGGCTTTTCCCCAGTAGCAGCTTCTGATGGTAAACATTTGTTATTTTATAATAAAATCATAGGCTAGGCTCTAATTATCCCTTTCCCCCAAAAAAGTCTCCTTGGAAGAAGCTAAGTTATATACGCTCTAAACCGAATGTACAGGAAGAAAAGACCACCATTCCATGTTGTATTACATTTTTTTGTTATTTAAAAAAAGCCGAGAGGAAACCCTTGGTAGGAGTGGAGCATATTAATTATGACAAGACATCATGACATACCAACCAGTGAGATTTAAAGGCCGCTAATAACACTTTTTGTAGTAATTAGTGCAAGATAGTTATCTCATAAAAACAAATATTTGATGGTAGACTTCAATGATAAACAATTCACTTGATGACATTTACATATAAATACACATAAATAAAAACCTACATCATTTAGGTTTGTAGTTAACAAAAAGTATGGTCTGAAATGAATTAAATGTAATTGTATATAGCTGGATCAAAGCTCTTCCTATAATGATACTCAAGTATGTGGCGTATGAAAAGCATAAATGTACAATTCTCAATTTAGTAAAGTACTGCTCTATAAAACAGAATCATGAAAACAGCTCTTACATTTTAATGCAAAGTATAAAATTGTATATTTACATTTACATACACTTTACTGAACTACATTGGGTAGCTCATGGTAAAAAAACATCCCTTTTTGAAAATCTTGCAAAAAATACATCAACTGCAGATATGATCAAAAGTTACTAAGTTAGCAGCTGACATAACATCTGTAGTAAAAAATATATTTTAGGAAAATACCTGGAAAAATCTAAACACCAATAAACACTTTAAAACTATTTTTGAAGTAAAAATTGTAGCAAAACCCAGAAGAAGCTAGCAAGGATAACAAGAACTATTGCATACTGCTCTTTAAGAGCCACGTAGCGACTTAAAACAGAAGCAGCAGGTATGGTAGTTTTGTGGTGTAACAAAGCGGAAACCGGAGGAAAATAGGAAACCAGTTATCCAACTTCCCTCTCTGTTTATTACCATTTTTACGGGACAAGTATAAAAAGATGAGAGAATCCCTCTCCCTGAGGATATCCTCCATCAAAGGCTAAAACAAATTGGTAAAAGGAACCCAATTTCAAGAGCTTTGGACCCCAAACGTAGAAACATTTACCGTATGTACTTACAGTTCAGTGGATGATAAATCAAATTATTACACTACAAGTTGCAGGTTAACTTTAAGAGTTAACACTATTTTGCAATATGAAGTGCTTCTTTTTTATATATATATATATCTATATAATATATAGATATTTGTAAAATACTCATGCAGATGTGATAGAACAAACTGTGGAAATTGCTTTCTCAAGTTTTTTCTTCCCATTAACAGATCTTTACCTCCTACACAAAGAGGTTCAGGATTCAACAAGGATTTCCACAATATGATCAAGGTCATTAAGATCAGATTTACAATTAGAGTTAGAAGCTGTATTTGTTGGAGAAGAAAACGTTTCAAGACTATCACAGTGTCCCATTTTTGTGTTGCTCATCATGCCTGTTAACATAGTATCGAGATCATAGTAAGAATTGTCAACTTCTGAAAACAGATCTTCAACAGAATTAGGACTTTTATTCTCTAGCGTCTCAAATATTTGATCTAAAGATTTTTGAAAGTTCCCTTTATTTTCTTGTGGATTCTCCATTTCCCACACGTTGCTCTGCAGGTTTCTCGGTGCTTGCACTGAAGAGGCTGTTGACATAGTTTCTGAACTATCTTGTGCCTGGTCACTCTCAAAGTCTTTATTGAAAGTACCGTAGCCTGGAACGTGCTTTCCCTCAGCCTGATCCCGAGATGAACGACAGAGGATATCTGTTGAAACGAGACGATCCAGGGATGCCTGCCCTGTACTCTGTGTATTTATCATCTGCCAAGTCCCATCTTGAGTCATTTCCTCTTGGATCTGCCGTACCGTGTTGGCTATAAGTACCGAACGACAAAGGTTGGGTTCGACCAGCATGTGACACAGCTGAAGTTTAACCAAGGACATATCTAAAAGCGACTGCCGCTGGAGATTATAGGAAGGAATAGCCTTAATACCAGCCAGAGTCCCTTCAATATCTTCTTCACCATCAAAACATTTTCTCTTTAATCCTCGCACAAACATTGTGTCCTGTTAAAAAAAACCAAACAAATAAAAAAAAAATTGTGTACAACACAAACAGCTCCAGAAGGAGGGAAGAAAAAAAGAGACTAAAAAACTGAACAGCAAACTTTAATCTTTCATTAAAAAGCAAATTCTTTTAAGATAGAAACATCAGAATTGTCATACCATGTTCTAGAATGGCCAGTGTGGTACAACAGGGGTCAGGAACATATGGACCGAGTCCCAAAGGCGGCATTCGGGAACCAGGGGTGAGCAGGTCCACAAGGCATGGCATCGGAGAGAGGCAGGGGCTCCCAGCTCCTGGCTCCCATTAAGCTCCACACTTGATGGAAGTCAGGAGCCGCTGCCTCGCACAGAAGCAAACATCTCACCGGCTGTATTTCACCTACTGCAGAGGCAGTTTCTCCTCGCTCCTCCCGAGTTTCTACTGGCATGCTTAACCTCTAATTTTGGAAATAAAAATACAACCTGGCACACCATCTTTAAAAGATTTGACCCCTCCAGAACATTAACATGCCTAACAGAGTAATACAAAAAAAACCCCATGGGCAGCATATGTGAAAAGATTAGCTTATTTTGGCTACGAAGAGAGTAATATCTAGACTTGTTCCATGTAACTTGAGACACTCAGCGGAGGTGCCCAAAGCAGTCCTTCCGGTTCCCTTCCCTGGGTGAGTAAGTGAACTGCGTAATTCCAGTAAGAACTGGGCAAGTCCAGTAAGGATAGTCACAGTCATCCTCTGTACTCCTTTCCCAGGTGACTGTAAGATAGCAAAATTCCTGTATTCCTGGTTCACCAGCTAAAAATACACAGGGTGCATGCAGGCTTCTCAGTAGTCACACCTAAAATCCCTTGCTGGATTTTCCAAGGGGTGCCTCTCAAGTACCAGCCTCAGCTCTTCTTCTGAATTGCACTAATTTTGACAACAGTGTCCCATGCAAATATTGCAGCTGGTCCCTTGAAATACAAAGTAACTTTTTAAAAATGCAATATATATCACTTCTTTTAGTCTTACAAAAATTAGGCTGTAAATGAAAGCTGGTACCCGATCTTTACATTTATGCTTCTGCCTTATTTCCCTTCTAAGTCTTCTGTCCTTAGAATTCCTGTTTGCCCAATACTTGGGAATTTTTATTTCAAGGTAGTGACCCAAACAAAACAGTTTTTCAACTAAAAGCTGATAAAACCAAAATACTATTGCAGTGTCTTTCTATATAATTTCCAATTTTCCTTGATAAGCCCTAAAATCTGCCTTGCTTTTCTGGTTGCTATGTTACATTCCACATATTTTCAAGGAATTCTCTCTCAGCTTTTTCAGAGACGCTAAAAATCCACCAAAGGGTAACAACACTGTTCCTTTCAAAATACATTACATGCTTATCTGCTGTGAAAACCTGGGGATAGCACAGTAGCTAGATAAACACTTGGTCTGACTCTGTACAACACTTGTTACATTGCTGTATATATCCATGAAATAACCTTCTTTGGGATTTGCTGACTCTTAAAAGATTTCTTTCCACTGAAGGTACAAAACTCTTTAGAAATCATAATGTGCAGAGACTACAATATCGAATGAACTTGGTCTTGTGGTCATTTTTCATAACTTCCTAAAAGCTATCCATGGATTAGCCATGTATGATATACGTTGGACATTTCTTCCAAAATTTTATCCTGAAACCTAACATAGTTGCACTACTCCTGTTAAATACAACACACAATGTTGCTCGATACTTCCTTTTCCAGATTTTTAGACCTTCCTGCAAACTTCCTATCAGAGGATCTCCTATTTAATTTTTCCTACATTTGTATGTACAGTAATTTCTGAACACACCCTCCCCCCCATGTGAAACAACCTCTAGAAACATCTTTTGGGACTGTGTACAAACCACGTATGATTACATCATCAAACATTAAACACTGTGCAGAGTTTGAAGCTTCTTTTATTTCAACTTACATTCTTGTGATGAGTAATTAAAACTTCAATTGAATGTTAACCTGGTTTTCATACATCTATAATTTGGCATTCAAATGCCTTCTAAGGCACACCAACAGAACAGAACACAGGAGAAAACCTGAAAACCTCAATACATCACACACACTTGGGTACCTAGAAGCAGAGGAAAAACATTTATGGATTCTTAAAGGTAAACCCTTCACAGCATTCACTGGATTTTTTTTCTAAAACTTCCTTTCAATTAGTATCTTACATCATAAAGCCACTTCTTTGTCATCACAAAGTACCAGGTTACGGTTTCATTTATAAGAAGCAAAAAGTGACATACCAGGAATTGTGTTTGGTGCAGTCCTTCCTCTTCTCCCATGCTACTGAGCAAGAGTCCATGCAGTAAAAGTGAGAGCACCTCCTACCAAGCACAGGGAAGCAGGATGTCAGGCAGGGACAGGAGATGCAGAACAAAATAGTTCTGCTTCAGTATCTCTGCCCTGTATGATGTGAGCATCATTCCCACAAACGTGAACAGTACTATTAAACCCAATGCACAACTAGAGCACAAATGTGATTTGGCCAACAGTACCCCCAAAATCTGCAGCAGAAGGAAAATGCCAGTTTAATTCCAAGTCTTAGGCTGTTGCCCTGACCTTTGGACCAGCCTCTCCCTTATGCCTACGCCACTGCCATTTAAAGAGCAAACAAAAATTTTTCATACGAGCATTAAAGATTAAGTGTGCACAAACAAAAGGTAATGAAAGCAAGTCTTCCTTACTTTTATTACAAAACTATAGTTTTCACCTTTGTTGTACAAACCCATGTATATCTCTGTAGTATCTAGAGAAAATGAGCTGGCACAAACACAAAACTGAAACATAGCAAAACATGAGAGAATTTTCTTTTACCAGCACAGAAACTTTATGACTAAGATTTACTTTGCAAGATGACAATAACGAAAGTAATGACAGTAATTAAACTGCTTTAACTATAAAGGTTGAGTTTTTAAAACACATTTAAAGCATAATAAGATCTGATGTATCAAATACAACTTCCCATCACAGGCAACAATTCCCTTGACTACTGAAACTAGAAAGAATGCTGTTCCAACAGGCTACAAAAACTTTTATAATAAACTATGGAAACAATTCAGATACTTTTCTAGACATGTCTGTGCAGTACAAGACAGTTCCGTGTCTGCAACTGAAGTGCATACCTAGAAAAGAAAGAAGTAAAGAGGATGCACATGGACATCTGTTCTTATTTTCTGTTTTGTGTAGTACTAAACAATTTTTCAAGATTGCTTGCTCTCAAATGTGGGGGGGAAGAAGACGGCTGACAAAGGACTTGGAGGTGGGAGTGCAGAAAACATGTTTTTCCTCAAGAAGCTCCATACTCGTTAAAATACCACAATGGGAAAAAACCCCCACCTTTAACATTCTCAAGCCAAAATCTTTTGACTTGATCCCAGATATTCCAACTAAATGACGTTATGTCATGGAAACTGTATTTCAACCAACTCATAGTCTCATTTTCTTTTACGGGCTGAGCTCGCAGCAACTTTAAAAACAGTGTCTTAAGGCATCTGAGCTGCAACTTCAGTCAGACACCATATCAAGTCAGTAAACTATTTCTTATTTCTGGCAAACACTTTATGACACTATAAAAGTTCAGAAGCTTTTGCTCCCCAGGTATACTTTCAAAACATTCTATAAATGAAAAGTGATCTCTTTGAGAGCCTGTGTCTGGTAACTATTTGAATCCCAAAATTTCTACTTTATTGGAGGGTAGGTGACAAGGGCATAAACTTAAGTTTAAAAAACCCAGCCAAGCAAAACCCACCAAACACCCCCTCCCCCACCAATAACTACAGGTAAAGATGGTGCAGTCACGAGCAAAACAAATTGGAATCTTTTCTGATGCTATTTGGTATATCTGACAATTTTGCAGGGAGAGGCTGTGGCTGTTTGCGTCCCAAAATAGCGGACAACACAGGAGGTGACTGTTGCCGTGAGTTCATGATAAAAGAGCCATTATCACATCCACAAACTAAATGACAGGGGATGCTGGCAGACCAGTCCAGTCTGTAATCCATTTACATACTGCAGAAGGAAAGTTTTCCCATGCAATATAATAACGTGTAAAACCTGCTGCATGCGATTCCAAGTTCTTCCCTAGGGCAATAACCAAATCACGTGGACCTCTGTTAGCATAAACTTGAAGAATATGTCCACCATTGCAGTCATTTCTTTGGGTTCTATAGAATGACATAAATGTGTGCCTCACAAACCAAGTTCTCAGTAAAAGCATATTAACTTCATAGCTATTATCATATGCAATTAAACCCTTGCACACAAATGACCTCCCACAGACTTCTCTGCATTATCTCCAGTAAGCACTCATCTCAAGAGAATGTTAAATTTGAAACTTAATTAATTAAAAGCTAAGTACCTTTTCCTATTGATTTACATATTAACATACTCAAAAAGGCATTAGCCACTGTTTGGTACATCAGAGCCAGACTGCTGCTGCTTCAGAGTCAAGGTGTTCAAAATCTCCCAATAATTTCAAGCAGCGTCTTTCTCTGTCCAAGAGGCAGTATCTGGACTAGCTGCATCATCTCCTTTCCCCAGTGTCATGAGCCCAGACTTTGTGTGTTCAATTAAAGTGCTGTTTACAAAAAAATATAGCTATACCAAAAAAATGCTGTCAAAGAGACAACAGCTAGCTGCAGCAAAATGCACTAGGAAAAAGGAGTTTTGTGGATTTTGGTGTTTTTTTTTTTTTTTTAATAATAGCCCAGTGTTATGTAATTCGTTACAAGTTTTGCTTTTAGGATAGACAAATTCCCAGTCTGCTTTACAAATAAGGTGCTTGAAATCTGATCCAATTCTTATTAGAGCATCAACTTAAGACATTCCAGGTTCACACTCAATTCAGATTCATATAGTGATATGCTGCCAAAGATACAGTTAAGTACTTAAGGGAAAAAGCTGCTTCCCATTAGTTGGGGTAACAGAGAAGATAGGGAATTTCAGCAGTGCTTATCTTTAGGAGAAAGCAGACAAGACCTACCTAGGCCAGTGCTGGAGGTTCAGTGAAGCACAGTACTGCTTTTTTGTGCAGCCGTAAGTACAGTGATGATGGTTAACACGGGAAGGCAAGGAGGGGTCGTATCTCCCCTCTATCACTCTAATCCTCTCCACTCCAACACTGGCTTTTCTAAGAACCGTGGGAAGAAACCAAAGCTCTGTGTAATAGTGGAGAGAAAGACGGAAAGAGAGCTACTCCTCTTTTAGACGTGCACGTGTGCCCATATGGTGGTGTCGAGGTATAAGGTGGGATGCGGACACAGCAGACGGCTGGTAAGGCCAGAAACATCGCTATTCGGACTGGAACAAAGGCCCCTATAAAGCACTGGGGTCTGCCCACCCCCGGGGCGTAGGGAGCTGGCAAGCACCTCTCCGGCACTCGAGAGATTCGGGAAGGGGTTCCAGCACCCGGGGAAGGGCAGGCTGGACAGCTGGGGCAGGAG